>WOGM01000365.1:0-13171 GCA_015342125.1 Leptinotarsa haldemani | reverse complement strand
TAAAAAAAAGTACTTTTTGATCAACTACATCAATTTTTATGAGAATCTTCTTTTTTTTCTATTCAGTTCGTACTCAAAACTTTCGTTGTGAAGTTGAAACAGTTATCGTTCATGAAAGAACTACACGATATGATATATGAAACAGTTAAGATATAATATTCCACTTACACGGAACACTATTACCGTCAATGGCAGACTTTGAAGTTTCGGAGTAAGACACCTGTTTTATTACCTCATCACCACATTTCTGGATATTCTTTCAAGATGAAACACTCATTTCATTGATAACATAACGACTTTATGTCACGGAAGAAGCAAATCTGGTCATTTCACAATTTAATTCCAGGCATAGAAATCGTATTTAAATGGGAGGAGGTATATTATACAGGAAGTACAATCGGGATAAGAATTTTGGCTTATATAAATTCGGCAAGTGTTGAAAACTACATATATAATAGTAGGAATTCTTAATTCTTCCTTTTGTGCAGGTGGAAAATAACTGAACGATAGTGGGTGATGTGTGTTATATTTCACTTTGGAAATATAAGTTTTTCAAACTTATTTATTTTCAAAATGGGAAATAGTACTATGTTCCCTTGAGTTGCAGAGTTCACAATATAATATAAGAGTAACAAACGGGTACTTGAATACAATTCTAATGTAACTTGAATGTAAGTCTATTATAAATGATTTGTTTCATCACGCAGGTCAGATTATAGTAAAATAAAGGTTTACATAAGCAAAGAATAGAACAAAGAGAAAAAAGAGTCTTTGTGTCGTTGTTTTAAGAACTGCGTATCACCAGGTGATGATTTAGCAAAGTCATCATCAACATTGCTCTTGTTTACTCCATGTCACCTTGAGTATAAATGGGAATGGTCAATAAACAATATATAACATGTATAATCGGTAATAATAGACACGTACATCATCATCAGAGATAGATGAATTGAGAGAAAATGAATAAACTTACAATTGATAATCGATGGATAATTGAATGCATATTTACTAGGGATCGTAATGAAATGTATCATTTGCACAATATTGCTTGCAATATTGATAATAACATACTACTATATACATTGATACAATTAATGTAATACGAAAATTTCCAAAGATTAGCTGCCGAAGCAGCTATTGTTGATACATGGTTTTATTTGGGAAGTTTTCGATTCCGAATAGATCACCACCACCATCATTCCAACCTTTTTGATGCGTGTGTGTAGCGTGAATATATGTTTCATTCTTAAAAATAATAGGTCGACAGTCTGAAGGTCCGCACTTTCCTCAAGAATTATATCCTGTCTAGTCCAATAGACTGGCGTTATATCGATATTTTTCTTTCATTTCTCACCTTTCTCCGTTGAAATTCAAGTTTATTAATTTTTTCTCGTGAAAACTTCCTACTACCCAGCTATTTCGAATGATAGTTTAATGAATTTTCTTAGGCGTAAAACTCGTTTGTCTTTGATATGGAAATCAATTATGCAGCATCATCGATCACAATTTTGGAATTTTGAAACATCTCTTTTGATTTGAAGTTGCAAATGTTTTTCTCAACATTTTCTATTAACAAATTAATACCGATGTCGATATCTTATTATCTTTGTCAACTAAATATTGGCTATCTGTACTGAATATTGGCTATCTGTTAATGTATCTAAATCTAAAGTCTTGGGATTATATCTTGACAACAGTCTTCGTTTCAAAACACACATTTCGCAAATTCTGAAACGGGGTTACGCAAATTTGAAAATAATATACTCCAACAGAGCATTTCTGAATAAAAAAAGTAAAATTGCACTCTGCGATGCTTTAGTTCTTTCACATGCCAACTACGCAGACGTGGTGTATAGATCGGTAATTTTGAAGTGTGACAGTTTTAAAATCCAAAAGCTCCAGAATGCATGCATTAGGCTCATTACGGGTACAAGGAAACCAGAGCACATTTCCCATCTGTTCGGGGATGTGGGTTGGTTGAATATGGAATCCAGACGAACATCTCATTCTACAACATTTTTTCAAAAACTCCTTGAAACAAAAAACCCTCCTATCTTTTCGAAAAAATGTCCTTTAGAACTGACGTACACCATCTTAACTTGAGATTCAGGACACATTTAACAATACCACAGCATACAACTTCTCTATTTCGTGGATCTTTCACTTACCATATTGCCTACTCATAATCGGATACCAATTGAATATAAACCTCTGCCATTAGGAAACTTCAAACGAAATAACTTCTTGCAAGAAATAAATCCAACTAATCGAATTATGTCGAAATCAATCAACCTTTTTCCAAGCTCAAGTCCCAGTTTCCGTCCGAGTTGTACACTATACTTTTCCGACAAACTACATGAAAACATAGGTTACCTGTGTCGAAAGTTTGACAATGCATTGGAGCGCTAAGATATTCAATGACGTTAATATTGTTTGTCAAAAACAACGATTTCTTGATACAAAATATGAGTAGTGAATTAGTAAAATTTATATATTCTTTAGAACAAGTCTTCATTCCAAATAAATCAACTGTAAATACAAATCAAAACATACCTTGATTAACAAATATTTTTCGTCCGGAGCAGTCTCCATAAATTGTTTGATTTGCTGGAGATTTAACGTATTTGATTTTTTGGTTTATATCCGTCCGAGCGTTTTTACTTATGCAAAGGACTTAATGCGATTTGTATTTTTTGCCAATAATGTCTTCATTCCTAACCTGGAATATTCAATTAGGGTAAATAAAAATGCTAGTTTGATGACAAATACCTTGCTTTCAATGGAAACTTAAATAAAAAATACATAATACAATTAAAGAAAAATACTTAAAATAAATGCTCGAAATGTCTCCTCCAACTCTAATGCATACATCGTCGAATAGAATTTATTTGGGAGTTTCTAAATACTGACAGAATATTCCGTATTTCTTGTACCACATGATGAATTCGTTTCCCAAATTCTTGTTTTATTACATTCTCGTTCATAGACACGATCTTTCATGTAGACTTAAAGAAAAAATCCAGTGGGAGTGGGTTCAGATCCAAGGACTACGGAGAGCAGACGATTCTTTTTCTCTTTTTTTTCATCTTCTTTGATAAGGATTTGTTGAAACTGACCATCTAACTGAAACAACATATTTCTGTACAAGTTTAAGGGTACTTCTCCTAGCAATGCTGTCAGATGTTTTGCAAAAACTGTAAAAACTGTTTTCCATATAATCTTTGTGTTCATATTTATACCATTATTATACCAGCTCATAAATTGATACCTAATTCTAAACTGGTGCTGAAAACGATCGTTTGCATCGATATAAGAACAAAGTATCCATTCCCAAATTAAATAGTTTTATTTGATTTACTGAGTTGTCTCAGTAAAGTTAGGGTATAGTTACTGTCATATTCATAATATAAAATTAAAGCTGTGGATTTCTGAAGAAGCATTTATGAAAAGTTTTTATATTTAGTCACGAATATAGGATTTTTGTTTCCAGTGGTTCAATTTGATTGGGACAGTGATTGAAATTGTGAAAATCATGCATAACTAGGCTCCGAAAGTCACGTATGATTCAAGAATAATTACACCTAGATGTTAATTTCATGGCTGTCAGTTTTATCGCTGTTGGGAAGAAGCGTGTTATCGCTGAAAACATCTGTTTTGGTGGCCCAGGCTTCATTTTTTTAATCATTTTATCACCAGTACGTGGCTGTTCTCATGAGCGTGATTTCCATGGCGCACTGAAGAGGGACAACCTCAGATTCCGCGAGAAGGGCAAGACGAAGTATGACTACCCCCAGTTGCCGTCAGGCGAGTCTGGACAACATTTGAGCATTCGAGTGACAGACTTACATACACACCCACTTAGCTCGCGACACATACATACCCGTCACCAGTCAGGCACTGGGGAACACCATACAAACTTTACACATGGTAGAGCCAAAAACGCACGATACAGACAATGAGCAGTCAAAGCATCAGATGCTGACTTCCAATAACGCTATCTATCACTATTACTGAAGTGCCAAGCGCAGGTTTAGGCCCGCTCAGAAGTTAGAAGAGGTGGATAGATGAGATTCTAGCTTCTGCACACATCAACCGTGTGAGGAAACTTCTTTGTCAGGGCACTAAACCCCTGGATTTGGGGCATGGGAGCCCTCCTTATCAAACGTCAGAGGTGTTTCAGTTTTCTTCGGAACCCTTCAACTTATCTTTATTCGTCTATTTCCTCAAGCAGCGGAGTAATAAATCATTTACAGATAGATGCTCCAGAGACATACATAATTGAGTGGGCTAAGAAGTGCAAAATGTAGTATTTATTTCAAAAATTCAATGTAGTTGTATAGTTTGATTGAACAAATCTCAAAAAACTTTTTATGGGTGTATGTATACGGTGAGTAACAAAAATATGGAACACTCGCCCTAATAATCAAATTATTTATTTCAAGTACTTTTGAATTTTGATTAAAATTTTTGGTATTTTCAATGGAAAGCACTTTTTAATGTATTGATTAAATCAGACATTCCTGAGATATTTTCAATTTTCACTGAAAAAGAGAATGCTGCTTGACTCGATTCGCTCTAATAGTGCTTCAGTTAGTTACTTTATTACCTGCAGAATATGAATTAATGATTAAGCCATTGCGTCCTAATCAGTGTCGTTTTTGGTAAATTATACTCAGTATCTGAATTAAAATGGCTATTTCAGTTTTCTCTTCAATAAAACAAATGATCAAATGTGCTTTCTCAGTTAACGAAAGGATTATTATTCTGAATGTATATGATCTGTCACACACCAAAATTCTTTTTATACCGTTGACACGCTGGTGGAAATGTGTTCTCAAACAACGGGGCAACTTTAAATAAATTAAATTTCAACTAGGAAAAACAAAACAATCTCTCCAAATCGAAAATTATGAAATTATTTGCTGGAGGAGACATTACCTAAGGCAGATAAGAGTTTCGATGTGATAATAGAAAATTGTATTATTTGGATGAAATTTGGTTCAACAAAAGATATATTATTTAACCGTTGGAAATATGTGACAGAACAAAAACATTACAACTTCACTTCAAGCATTTTTAAAGGCTGCTCTACTGGATTAAAGTCACCTTCTGAAAAAAGAAAGCGATTGATTTTAATACCCACAAACAAAATATTAATATTCTGCGTCTGCACTTCTATCATTGCGCACTCAATCTCATTGATCTCGTTTGGGGCCATGTAAAGGGTTTCAAAACAAGAAGAAATTACATTTAAAATAAAAGATGGCAAAATATCTTTCAAGAGTATTTGATGACAACACAGCGAAATGTTTGCATATATCTAACATCTTACGTTACGCATTTCAGGCTACGTTTAGAGGAATCAACGTCCTTCGCGGAATTAGCCAGGGCAATAGTTGTTTTTTTATATAGTTGTCAGTTCATTAACGTAGAGTATAGGTAAGTCGAGACTGGTCTGAAGATGTTGTTACGCTGCTCCTTCTGTGGGTAGGAGGTTTGCCAAAATGAAAAATGATTTAATTTTTGCCAAATTATATTTTTGAAAACTTAATTGATTCAGTGTTATTTTTTCATTTTTACATTTATAAATAGATTTGATTAATTGTAATCTATTTTTTATATCTTCTTCACTTGCACCTTTCTTATAAAAAACATAGGCCAAATTTGACAAATTTTTAGCGTCTAATAATGAATTTACGATACTTTTCTTTCTTTTTCCGGCAAATCAAGAAAGGAAGGATTCATGTTTGAAACTATTAGACAGATCCTTTAATTACTTTTCCGACTACGTTCTCCTCTTTTAGTTGAAGTAGTTGCTGGTACTGTTGTGACAGTAACTGATTTTTTAAATTTCGGGGTACCCATCAAAGATAATATAGCTGCTTGCTGCGTAATGTTTTTCTACATTGCGCAAATATCTATTCACAATCTCTTTCACCATTTCATTTTTCTGACAAATTACTTTGTGCAGTAAAAATCCACCGTCGACGACATCTATGTCGGCAAAATGCGTTGGTCTATTCACACTCACAAATAATTCGTAGAGTTGAGATTTTACATTTTTCCTGAGGCCATTTTCTGTAAAAAGTGACAGTGGAAAAGGTGCAAGCTCATACTGTAAATAAGTTTCCATATATCTTTATTACCGTCGATCGTTAGCGATATCCTTTGAAATAGCAATAATGGATCGATGGCTATAATATCTCCGTTTATTTCAACGGAAGATAGAACCTTTTTAGAGATAAGACTTTGTTTTTCAATAAATTGATGGATGTAACTGTTACTACGTGGTAGGAAATCATAATGAAGAAAAGAGAATTGAAACTTTTTGTGTTTTTTACCACTTTTATTTGTATAATGTATAAGTTTGTAAATGTCCTTCTAGGTTAAAACTGCAGTAACGTTAGTTACAAATAAAAGTGGTAAAAACATAGAAAGTTTCAATTCTCTTTTTTTCACTTTGTTTTTCCTTTTAAATTCTACACTGCCAAAATTCATTCCAACAATAGCTTGCAAAAATATTTTTTCTTCTTCATACGCTCCGTGGCAATTCAGAGAATTACTGCCAATGATTCTAGAAAATATCGACACAATGTTATCAGTCTGTGGAAAAGGATCACACCTATTGAAAAATTTTTGCTCCTACAAATATTATTTAAAGAATATTCTACAACCTTCTCAGATTATTTAAGATTCCTTATTCAATATTAACTTTATTAACTTATTTGTTTGTTAATTATAGTAATATATTTCAATTTGCAATTTTTTCATTTATAGATGCAGCATAAAATAAATTCCAATAAACAGCTCAAAATTGTACATAATGATTAAAAAAAATCGAATTGGAGTTTTTTCAATTTTTTGCATTTTCTGGGAACATTTACTATAATAATGTATATTTTTTTACACTGACAGAAAGTAGAGATTTTAACAAACAGAAAGCACTCCGAATTTTTGCAAAAAGGTTATATTTTGACGCGAGAATTTTCGATTGAAAAGCAGGGCACATTTTTGATATTAAGTCAAAATAAGGTGGAAAAATAAATAACAGTATATTTGGGACATAAAAAGGTAAGTTTTCGCCAAATTTGGTAGAATTTTTTTTAATAAAGATAAAAATAAAAAACAAAAACTTGGTTATTTGAATTTTTCACATAACTCTTGTGGTTATGTGGAAAAATTGTGAATGAAAACTTGTATATTCATTTATTGCCTACAACTTTGCAATTCCACTTTTTTTCCATAGGACTTGTAGTTTTGCCGGAAATCAAGACCTATTTTACCATTAAAAACTCACCTCCTCCCTTTTTCCGAACTCAGATCGTCCGTAATTGATTTTCACTTTCATTTTTATCATATTCTCCTTCTTTTCTAATGGGTTTCATTCTGATTTTTTTTCACTTTTTGCCATTTTGAAGGCTTCAGCCCTGGTCTATATAGTGAACGGACACATATCCGCTAGCTTGAACCGACGGCCAATTCTCAGGTACTAGGTGCTACAGGTATGTAAAACCTTTACTCACTCTACTCACAGTCTGAGAACTGATTCTCACGTTTCGAAATTAATACTACCAGACACCTTCTGTTGGCAGTATCTATTTCCAGATATCGAAAATTGAAGCAAAAAACCCAAACTTAATTATAGTCTAAGAATTGATTTCTATCTATGACATTAGGGGGGTATTTCGATATATTTTGTAAGCCTCCAGACCAATTGAAGGGGCCAAACACCTCTATGTGTATTCGAAGTGTTGCTGTGATATTGACTGAAATTGGAGACGAACTGAGATACGTTGATGTAACTAAAATTCATGAACAATCAGGAACGTCCTTGTAACGCCACCCAATCACTGGGTGTAATTACAAATCTGCTATAAGATAAACAGAGGCCATTAAATGTATCGATAAAAATCATGAATATCAAGAAGCGCTTCATAAATTCGGCAACATAGAGTTGTTTGATGATGTAGTAGGTACCAGAGCAAAGTGTAACAACACAATCCAAAACTGTTGTCAATCTCGGAGATTGCAGTACGCATACTTCTTGCTGTTATTAGGGAACTTCATATTTTTTCAAGGGTTAGCAATTTGTGCCTTCTCTCAGATGTTATGTCTTTGTGTTCTTGAATTCACGTCGTTGTTTTTTCATCTAATAATTTTTGAGATTGGCGTGAAATTGGTTCGTACTGGTTTTTATAAGAATAATATTTTGCTTAAATTGAAAGGGTTATATTCTGGAGAAAGGAAGGTTTTAGCTTTCTTCTCCTCCATCTTTATACAGAAAAATACGGGACTCCCCAGAAAAAAGGAAAGGAATAATTCATGTCAAATGAGTAATTCTATACAAAGATGTGTAGAACGTGGAAAGGAGTAACTTTCAGAAACAATCTGGGAAAAAGCTCTCTCGAAACAGCTACTTTCTTATAAACATTGAAATACACGAAAGAAAAATACTTTTGAAATAATTACGTTTATATGAACACTGAATTATACAAAAATCACTTTTCTCTATTCAATTTGTATTCTAAACATTCGTTATGGAATTGAATCAGATATCATTCACAGGAGTGCTACACAATATAGTAAATGAAAGAGGTAAAATTTCAATTACATGGAACACTTTCATCCTCAGTGGTGTACCTCTGATATTTCGCTGTGAGATACTTGATCTTCAGCACCAAATCTGGACAACATTATGAGTTCAACGTCGTTTTTTTTTTGCTTTTTGCTATTCATGGTCTCTCATGCAGACCAACGACTTTCTAGGTACGTGTGGCAGATACCAAACGGAAAAACAACAACCCACCCAGCTAATGTAGCGAAGAGAATTGAAGTCATACCATCAGGCATCTGTGCTAGGACTAGCTGGAATTATATGTCTTTGGTGGTGGTACTCAGACGGTTCACACCATTCTGAAGAGACCATGCCCAGCACTCATGTGAAGTAAACAGTGTTGTAATGTGCTCCTCATTAACGGACAATTTATAGTAGTTTGAAGTGCAGTGAGACTTCGATTTTTCTCACAGACCTTAGGCGAGGTACTTCCTTTCAAATTATTCAAACAAAACGTTGGAATATCCATTGGAAGCACTAGAAAAATTAATCACTAGAATATATTATTCTGAAACAACCAGAAAAAGGCGGCGGATTTTATCATTATCTCTGTTTTTTACTTGGAGATCGTGATATTGAATCCTATAGTCCAGGAGCTTGAGCTGCAAATTGTTTGGTGCAAGCCGATATTTATCTAATATGTCTATCATTTCCTTTAAATGCTGTAAGTCAAAACCTTTCATACATTATGTTTGTAGCAGATGTAATAGTGTATTTCATCGAAGTTGCCTTCAAAAAAGTTGCAAGTCTAAGGTGAGATTTTTGCAAGACAATATAATAATTTGCTGTGAGGACCAGGCTGATTCTATTATCCCAGATGAAATGAGTTTATTGGAACAAACCATCAGTGACTTAGCAGCAGATAATAAGATGAAAGACAAACATATGGAAAGACTGAAAAATGAAAAAAAAGACATGTTGGACCAGGCCTTACAGTTAGAAATGGAATTCAATGAATCATTGAACCAACATAATAAGGCAAGAGCTGAGATGCAGAAGCTTATTGACGAGCTACAGGAAGAAGTAGCAAAAAATCTAAAGAGTGTGGAATGCTCTGGCACCCAAACTGACATAAGGGAAAGAAATACAGCAGAAATTTCATCAGAGAAATATTTTATCTCACACAAAAGTACAAAATGTTCTGGCACCCAAACAGACACTATGGAGCAAAGTACAGAAAGGACTCCTACGCAGGAGCATATATGCAGTGCCATAGAAGAGAAAACAAAAATAAATGTAACTACTGATGCAAAAAAACGAAAGAAAAAACATATTAAGAATATTTGTAAATGTCCTCTAGAGTTCACTACTGACGTTCTCAGAGATAAAATAACTCCCAGTCATGGTATCGACAGCCAAATTCAACCAGACCCTGATCTAACTTCAACGGAGCCTGAACCTCGGAATACTATCATCGGATTGAATGAAAGCAGAAATTCAATCGACCTACAATGTGAGTTGAGGACAAACTCCATTAATGACGAAAATCAACTATTGATGAACCATGATGAGACAAGTGGGCTGTTAGAACATGACACAACAAGAGATGGAACCATTCAGACCGCTTCACCTGTTGGAAAGAAAAGAATTTTGGTTTATGGGGATCAATACGGTATGGGATTTACGAGAGTATTGCAAACTATCACCTATACTGAAAATTACATGGTGGATCAATTGATCAAACCCAACATTGAACTTGCTGAATTAACAAAAAACATATTTCAAGAAACACTACATTATGGTAAAGATGATATAGTAATTGTGATGTTTAATTCAAATAATGTAAGTAATACTTCAACTCTGAATGTAGCACTGAAAAATATTTTAAATTTAAGCAAATCAACTAACCTCCTATTATTACCTGAAATAAACACAGTAAAAGATTGGACTCTACATCATATACTGTCATCCAGAATCAAAGCTTTCAAAAAATGTAACAGAAACCATTCCATAACTTTTTTCTCAGGATTCAAGTATGAACGCTCAAAGTTCAACATATATGATAACTTGATCAACTACTTTTCTTCTATGGGGTCACTTAACACAATAGTACTCAAAACAATATTACCAAGTACTTCTGTTCATATCAATGGAAGCATTCTTGATACTTCCACAAACAATAAGTCGATATCGCCTCTAAAAGTCCCATTGAGTGGTGATCAGTCCCTTCTCAATCTTTCGAATGATAATCAAAGAAATTTTTTAGCCCTTCCTTGTCACGAAAAGACGAACGGGTAGTCTCGGTATTAACTCTCAATGTACAATCTATTCGTAACAAACTAGATGATATGTATTTGCTGCTGGAAAGCCTAAAATTTCCTCATATTTTGTTAATCACTGAACATTGGCTAAAGAGAAATGAACCAACTCACTTACCCAACTACTCTGTTGTCTCAAATTTCAGTAGAAATGAATTTAACTGTGGAGGTACTATAATCTTCATTCAAGACATTATATCAGCTCAACTCGAGTTAATTGATATACATAAATATGATGATTTGATTACAGAAAAACAATTTGAATTTTCACTTGCATATTCTAGTAGAGCCAACCTATTCACCTTGTGTATATACAGGTCACCTAGTGCTAATACCAACCTTTTTTTAGAAAAATTAGAGCTGCTTTTGAGTAAATTACCACCGAAGGCAATCGTTATTATGGCTGGTGACTTCAATATTAACTTTGATGATGAACACTCACTTATAACACAGCAATTAAAAAATCTACTCACGTCTTTCAACTTGTACATGCACACTAACGGCCCCACCAGAATCACACAAGGCTCCGAAAGTAAAATTGATTACGTTTGTACAAATTTGCCGGAAGAAAATGTTACATGCTCTGTTATACCAGTAAATATTTCGGATCATGAAGCTGTCTACAGTGAGGTAAAACTCAATTATGACATTTATGAAGAAAAATTTAAATTTGGAAGGTTGTTCAGTGAAACAAACTACAAAAAATTTTATAATATATGTTTAAATATGGACTGGAACTCTGTGTTATACTCTGATGATCCTTTTCTCTCTTATCACAATCGTCTTATTAATTGTTTTGAATTATCATTTCCTGAGCAGAAAATAAAAAATAAAAACAAAATCAAAAAGGCTTGGCTAACTATAGGAATTCGTATTTCTGCCAAGAATCTGAGAAGCCTACATTACATTAAAAAATTCACCGCTAGTACACACTTTAATCAGTACTACAATAAATTCAGAAGCATCTTTAGAAAAGTTATAAAAGCAGCAAAAAGTTGCTACTACCATGATAGAATCTGCAAAAGTAAGGATACCATCAAAGAAACATGGCGATTAGTGAATGAGTTTCGGGGCAAAACTTCCACTTTGGCAAAGAATGTCACCTTGGATGGCAACACTCTGAATGAATTCTATTGCTCCATAGCAGAGAGACTGTCAAATAATTTAGATAAAGCACCTGATCCACTATTATTTATGAATAACATCAATATTGATAAAACATTTATTTTATATGAAAGCAATCTAATAGAGCTGATAAATACAATAAAGCAGATCAAAAATAAAACTTCTTGTGGCATCGATAACATATCGATAAGAATCTTTGAGAATATGCCCATCTTTGCTCTAGAGGTACTAGTCCAACTTATTAATGACTCCTTTGCCAAGGGAACCTACCCACAATTCTTAAAAGCAAATGTTGTGATCCCCATTCACAAGGGGGGTGACACCTCAGATCCCTCAAACTTTCGACCCATCTCGCTTATTCCAACCCTTGGTAAAATCATAGAAAAATTGGTAAAAATTAGGTTGATGAATTTCATATCTGCCAATAAAATCTTAAATACTCAACAATTTGGCTTTCAATCCAAAAAGAGTACAGGGGATGCAATTTTCCATCTGCTAAAACGACTTTACTCTGAATTGAACTTGAAAAAGAAATGCGCAGCAGTCTTCTGTGACTTGTCGAAAGCTTTCGATTGTGTGAACCATGAAATTCTGCTACGCAAACTCCAACGCTATGGTTTTAGAAATCAAAGCCTTAACTGGATGGAATCATATCTGAGTCAACGAACCCAAGTTGTGAGAACTGACACGCTGTCAGATATTGTCTCTGTCAGACACGGAGTACCCCAAGGCTCGGTACTGGGGCCAGTATTATTTTTGTTGTATTTTAATGATCTAGCTTATATTGATTCTGAGGGAACGTTCACAATTTTTGCAGATGATACAACCATCCTGTGGCATGACACTAATGAAAATGATCTTCAAAACAAAATAGCACGAGATATTCTTAAAGTGAGAGAGTGGTGCAACTCCAATCTGCTATCCTTCAATATAGAAAAAACCAGTCTTATATCATTCAATTGCAACTTGTCAGGCATTCCGATGGGTAATGATGATATTATATCAAACAAAAAACTAAACAAATTTCTTGGAATCAACCTAGACAGCAACCTCAATTTCAATAACCATATTAATTTACTGAGCAAAAAAATAGCTTCGGGATGTTATGCTTTACGAACGGTGTCGAATGAATTGGGTATTGTAACCGCAAAAATTGTGTACCACGCTGTGGTTG
>WOGM01000364.1:0-13243 GCA_015342125.1 Leptinotarsa haldemani | reverse complement strand
AGATAACCCTGGTATATAGCCATATGGTCATTTTTGGTTGTAAGCCCCAGTTTTTTCCGCACATCCTTCTACACAAGTTGAAGGCTATCGTGCTTTTCTGGATTACTTTTTGTAGGTGTTGATTCCATGTCAACTTGTGGTCAAAGATGACTCCCAAGTATTTTGCCTCTTGTGCAATTGGAATTTCTACCCCGTGCAGTGTTGGTGGCTTCAGCCCTGTAAGTAGTTTCTTTTTTGTGAAGACTACTAGTGTAGTTTTGAGAGGGTTTACTGTTAGTTCCTCCTCCTGGCACCATTTGTTTATTATGTTTAGAGCCAATTGTGTGTGCTCCGAAACCGTTCTTGCGAATTTGCCTCTTGCAATAATCGCAAGGTCATCAGCATAGCCTAGGCAATGCATGCCTTTGGATTTTAGCCTCATTAATAGTTCATCCACTAGGATAGCCCACAGTAGAGGTGATAATACCCCTCCTTGTGGGCACCCCTTGCCAGCTCTAGCTGTGACTGTGGTTTCGCCTATGGATGATATGATTACCCTTGTTTTCAGACTGGCATTTATCCACTTACACAGGAGGGTTGGAACCCCTTTTCTATTTAGAGCTTTGGTGATGGACTCTGTAGATGCGTTACAATGATACATACAATCATAAGATGATATAGGCGCCCAATTGGCGGTCAACTTGATGCATACTATTAGAATATAATATATGACCACTAATTGGTGGTCAACTGAAAGAGTAGCTCTGAGCTGAACTTCATCTGGTTCTGATTGTTGAGCATGACATGATGTTTCAAATGATTATTTGTGTGTTTCGAAATTATTTTTTTTGCATCATATTTACCATCATTTATCATTGCAGCTGATAAAATGATCCATCATTATTATTTTTTCTGAAGGTTGAGCTAGTTGGCCTCTGCCCCTAAAGCTTTGATACATTCGGAAGGGCGCCCCAACATCACTAATCAATGACCGCTTGCCATATCGGAGAATAAGTGATCACTTGGTGTGAGAATCATGGCTCTGAGCAAACGCAACGAGGCCAAAATGACAGCCTTCCGCATTTGTCAGGCCAATATATTTGCTTCAGTATGCCAAGCTAGCATGGTCTTGAGATTCGAGAGTAGAGAAGGCAACATTCCAACATGGACTCCAATAATCAGAACAACCACCTTAAAAGAGAGGTCTGGATTTTGTTACAGGTATTAAGATATTTATTTTGCCAATGCATTCCAACAATCAGTTTTCTCATCAGTTCAACAGATTAGACTTGTTTTTTCACAAATTCACTTAGCAGGATCTGTGTTTGTCGTTTTCTAATATGTCTATACCAGTTTTAGTTTCCGATCTATAACCCCTTCAAGACAAAGAAAATACATATTTGCCCAATATCAAGAACGGCAGATATTAGCAACAACATTTGAACAATCATGCAGCATATGATCTTGTATTCAAAGTTTTCCCAACTACAATGAAATAATTGAGAAACCAAATAATGATTCTTTGTTCGACCTCAACACCGCTGCTCTTTGAAAGATAAGAAAAAATTACTCACTGTTAGATATTCATATTGTAGGTTACTTCTCTTGACTTACCTGAAACAAAAAAAACATCAAATATCAGTTAGAAATGGTGGACTAATCAAAATTAACCATTCAGTTGAGGTAAAAAAATTCATAGCGTGGAGAAGACTTTGACATATATGTTAAGATGAAGCAATGAATTCGTAAGATTAAGAGCAAATTTTTTGAGTTATACAGTTTTTAAATAAATATTACTGTAATTTCATCCTATCACCTAACCGTTATTTCAACATCTCGATACGTGTTTCGATCATTAAGTGAACATTTTCAAGAGAAAGATTGAACTAAATATACGTACAATGTCATTCTTATTTGTACCATAGATACCTCTACTAGGTATCTGCGTTTTGAGTGTCTTAAATTGATTTCAAAATATTGCCTTATTTACTAGTTCCAGATCGCCATTGGAACCCTTATTTATTTTGGATAAGCATGGTTTGCGTCGCCGTGGAGGAATATCCCCATAGTAACTCATATTCAGGTTTGCCTTTCCTTCCAAAGAGTGTTGGGTGCAACAATGCATTTCTCATTGAGCCCGGCACCACTACTTTAATGTTGATGGTTTCGATTTCATCCAGTTGCTTTGCAGTAACGTCACCAAAATAGATTAGCTAAGTGATTCATTTTTTTTTATTTAATCGACCGCTATGTGAAACGGCAGTACGAGCCCTACGGCCGTGGGATCAAGTTTTACTGTGTATAGTCCAACCCGTGTTGGGAATCGCATGAAAAGTGAGATCCCTCGAATCCTCAGCTCAAACAAGTTTCGATATTTGTAGGTTGTTATTCGTAAGAAAGTGAGCTGCAGCTGGTTAACAGAAAAATATATTCCAACAGTGAAATGTGCAGCGAGAGACTAGTTTTACTCAGTGGCAGATGTAGAAGCTTGACTTTGCATCAGATCGTGTAGGGAACATTTATTTATTCTTTTCGGAAAGTGAGGCCTTTGTTTTATATCTATCCTATAAATGTCTTCGTATGAGGCGATATAGTTGCTCATTCATACAACAATCATTCTAGAAATCAAATTTTGCAATATATATAACTGTATTGTATCTGCTGGACCCATACAGTATAATTTCTAATCCAGCGATAGATTCTCAAAATATCTCAAGAACCTTCGTACCCGAAAAAAATATTTGATTCATTGAAGGACTTTTCAAAATGATAGTTGAGTCGCAGTCCTGACATTCAATGGAGGTTAAGTGTAAGAACAGTTTTTTTCAGAGACCCGCCTCTACAAAAAGTAAACTTCTCCTTTTATTTTCATTTATACTGAATTTTATTCAGATTAAAATGGATATTGAAGTGTCTAATAAGTGGAAATGAATTCGTTAATTGTTATTATTATTGAGTTGATTACAGTGTGGTGAGGCCAGATCAGGTTATCCTATTTGAAGGTAGTAAATAGAGTTTTCAAAAATATTGCTCTTTGTATATTGTGCGAATTGATTAGTTCACTCCCGAATCCTAACAAGATAAATATTGCAAAATAATTCTCAACTGATCCTTACTTTCAAATAAAACAAACAGTGTACTACCTATCTACTTACTATGCTGTACTTGCAAATGGAATGCCCGTCTCGATGCAAAACCTAACAGATAAAAGGGATCATTCCGTTAGGAAACTGTCCTCCGAAATGTGCATTGCTGTAGTCATCTGAGTGCTCGAGTTACACCAATTAGCCACTCTCAAATTAAACGGGTTCATTTGCATATCCAATTCGGACGCACAAACACCCATTGAGGCTGACAAAATTTCGTAAACGACAGCAACGCTTCTTGGTGTAACATTTTTTTACTTCACAGTTTTGCCTATAACTCAAAAATCTCACTGGAATCACTACATGATTCTTGATAATAAAGTAACATGTGCATAATAGGCAAAGGCAATTATATATTCTTCAGACAGGTGGAAGCTTATTGCAGAGTTGTTATTCACTGCGATTTGTTTTATCAGACTTAATTCCTTATTGAAATTATCTAAGGACATTGGTATATAACTGAGTCTGAAGATCATATTGTGGTTAGTAGCAAATTTATGTTTCTGTGGGAGATTAGAATGGTTGTTTATAGTTGTGTCTGTATGGGTTGGTTTGTCGTAAATTGCGAAATCATGTTTGTTTTTGATTCTTGTGATTATGAGGTCTGAAAAGTTTATCGACCCACTCGGAGGGGACAGAGGCGAGATTGTGGGGCCCATAACGATGATTTGCCTACCGATGACAAACATGGCAATGACAACGGGCGCTTTGAATGGAGGCATGAACTAATAGCTTTATACATTACTAGGAGAGTAGTTAGCCCTCGCGAAGAGGATATAGGGCTCTTGGTATGAAACATATTCGAAGCATGCTGACTTTTTCGGAATTACGTATCGCTTTGCCGGCGGCAGAGCTATATAGTTGCTTTCTAGTCTGCTAAGCCTGCCTTGCCGTCAGCACGGCAGGAGAGGAGACCCGCAACAAACCACCAATTTAGATAATCACAACACACAGGGCAATTCTCAGAATAAGGCCCCAAAATACACAAGAACTAGCTAACTAGCTAACAGAAGAGGCTGACAAATCAACACTTCCGTGTACATCGTTGTCCAATCGCTATTCGAATCGGAAGGACAAAATATTAGTCTAACGGTTCGGAGGATTGAACAGCGGGTACACAAGATGGAAGCCAGAATTACGTTGGCGAAACAACACGTGTCTAGTATCCGATATGTGGAGGATTACAAGATGGCCAACAGGCCTTTTACGCTTGTAGTGCGGCGAATAGTCGCCAAACTACGACGCATCATTCACACTTTGAGCCAAAGCGTACTGATGACCACCAAACAGCACCGCGAGAAACCTTCTCGCTTATTTCAAGAGCATCCGCGAGTTTGAAATAATTTGATATCCACTGATCAGGTGGAATCCTCCTAAAAGGAAATCTATGAACACCCGCAGCCACTCAACTAAGGCACTTTAACCCTATCGCAGTTAGAAGCTTTCATTCTTCTATAATTTTCAGTACTCCTTTACAGATTTTTTTCGATTTTTTCAAATCGAATCAAACTAATTAGGAGATATGCTTTGAATTGATTTATTATTTATTATCTCACTGTTTTGTTCTATTTTAAAATAACATACATAGTTTCTATTTCGTACTATAGAAATAGGCGAGCACTCGCTATAAATTCACCCGTTTCATTTGTTCAGATATTTTTTATACATACATACTTGTATGTTAAGATAGTTGATATACCTTCGATAATTCTAATGGGATTCCACTAATCATTCTAGATGAGAGAGGAGAAATCATGAAAAAACTACCTCGTGAGAAAGATTCATTTAATATGAGCCAGGAAATTCTTACTGTAATTTTTCAAGTCATTAATAGAATTCATCACTTCAATGTTGGGAGTTGGATTAAATAAGATAGAATTTCGTATTACTGATGTAATTTCAATTTCTATGAACTATTGCGGAATCAGTGATATATTGAACATTTTCATTTTTCATAAATTGTTTCGAGACCAGGTATTTTCATTACTCCGTTTACTGTTTGCCACAGTTTTTTCGTTCCTTTTTTTCTCGTTATAGGAGACTTCTGTGATAATTCTCTTTCACTTACTTCACTAAGTGTTCAGCTTCTGTTTCTTTTCATAAAAATCCATTTCTTCAGTATTTCATAATATGGAGACTGTTTGACCAGTAATTGATGAAGCTATAGTATAGCAAAACGCGTCTTTATATAAAATTCATTGTGAAAGTTCAATAACTATCAAATTATCATCATGGATGATGTTATTGATTTTTTAGCAACTAATGGGTCAGAGATTGTATGAATTTATTTGTCGCAGAATCGAGATTCAAAAGAAATAAGAGAACTTCATTCCACCAGATCTTTCGAGCAAGTTAAAATAACATGGATTCGTCAAATATTTCCCAGTATTCATTGGATTGATCACTTTCTGAATGATTTTTGTAACTTATTACTTATTACGATCTGGGGTAATATTGTTTGATGATCAGTTATGGCAGTTTATTATCACTTTTATTATTTCCAACTGCAATACTCATTAGACCCAGGCATTTTATTTTGAGTTTTTTCACTCTGGTTAATTCATTGATGAATGACAAATCTATTGATAAATCAATATCAAGGACCGCTAAAGATATGTTGTAATGACAGTCTTCTTTACCCGTTCTTGATATATCATTTAATTGGTACAAGAAAAATTCGACCTTGTTTGAGGGGGTTCCGTAAAAAGCATTAATAAAAATTACATTAGAATTAAATTCAATCAATACACTTATATAAATTGATATAAGATCATGTGACAGGGAGATATGTAATTAAATGAACATAATTGTATTGTATTGTATTGTATTGTATTGTATTGTATTGTATTGTATTGTATTGTATTGTATTGTATTGTATTGTATTGTATTGTATTGTATGGTATTGTATTGTACTTTATTGGTTAGTAATACACGACGAAGTGTTTTGACAAGTCATTGACTACACATAATCCTAGAACTGAATAAAATTCGTTTATGAATAAAATATACATATTGGATTTCACAATGATAATTATACATTTTCATGTCACTGTTTTATTGGATTCCAAATTAATATGTTATTTGGAATAGCGATATGGGATCTCATTCTAGTAAGATAGTTGTGTGTATCTCCATTAAGTGTGTACAAATGCATATGCGTTTTTACGTAGATCAATTCATTGTAAATAATTGCTGACGAAAGTGTCAGTATTTTAAACTTAATGAACCATGGTTTACAGCTTTCAGTTTGAGTTATACCGGCCAGAGCTATAATGGCTCTTTTCTGGATAATAAATATCGACAGAGTGTAGCAAGATTGGTCCCAGTTAATTAGACCGTAAGTCATAATACAGTGAAACATTCCATGGTAAGCTGAGATGCCTGCCTCCAAGTTCACTACTGATTTCATCCGTCTAATTGCGAATATTGCTTTTGATAACTTGCTTGGTAATCTACATGAAGTTTCCAATTTAAGTTGGGATCAATAATATGTCCTAGAAATGTTACGCTCTGATTGGCAGTATGTTTGGTATTGAAAATAAGTGTCAGAGTCTTGCATGTGTGTTCAAGCTCAGCTCGTTTGCCGTGAACCACTCAATAGCTTGATTGATGATCGATTCTATCATTTCATCAATTCTTGTAGAATTCTTTTTGATTCTTGTTGCGAAGGTGGCATCATCGGCAAACAAGGTTGTTAATGCGTTTATGCTTTTGGGTAGGTCATTTATATAAATCAAGTACAATAGCGGTCCCAAAACGCTTCCTTGTGGAACACCTTTGCGTATTATCAGACTTGAACTGCTCTGATCATTACAGTGAACTATTTGGGATCTATTTTGAAAGTATGATACGGAGTCAGAATCACCACGGCGTGTTGATCAAAACTGCTCTATCTATAGTGTAATCTTCAATATTATTGTGTGGATCCTATATATCTGAAGGGAAATATGACCGGTGATGTATGTTTTTAATTTTTTTATATGGTTATTTTCAGTGATTTTATGAGAGGAACATCTAAAGGATTTGGTAATCCCATATCACATCGTGTCTTGCGTTCATAAGGTTTGTTTTCGACTATTTTTCATACAGTTGAGAAAGGAATTTCGGTCAAATCTGATGTTGCTTTTAATAGGTTGTTTCCCTCGAAACCATACTTAAGATGTAGATTCTCATATACATTGAAATACTCTCTGTGTTTCAATATTCAAATGCATCCGAATCTTTTTCACTGGTATCTCTTTTTCGCATTGTTCACCATCGCTGGTGGAATCACTACACAAGAAAAGGTCTGCGTTGTTATCACACTCGTTATTACTATTAATACTTGTCCAAGGACGCCACATTTTAAACAAATAATAAAAAATGTTAAGTTATTATAACTGCACCAATATCGAATTTCAACACTCAAACTACGATCAGTTTCTGAACTCAACATTGACGACACAACGGTGATACTCATCCCCACATTCTATTCGTCACCGTAACATGACTTCAAATTTAACTCTATGATTCTTTAGCCAATCATAAAACTCTGTTAGTGAAAATTATCCAATGCGAACCGCCAATTCTTTTGTCCACGTGGACTAGTTGGCAGCGGCATTATTTCTCTGTATTGTTTTTTTGGCCTTCTTGAAATGCCGATAGCTTTAACTATTCACAATACAGGTTACTTCAACTATACCTGAACGTTATCTGGATTCGCAAAAGAACATTTTGACCATGCACACGTCTAGATAATACTTCATCTCCTCTGAACTCGCCTAAAAGTTTTCCATTGTACAATAATCAGTGAAACTAAAATTAAAATTCTGAACCTGTGAATAAATCAACAACTTTTAACAACGATCGAAAGAGTCCTCCGGCCCTTTCCACTTGAAAATTATGGTTACGTTAATCCTTGTATTAGATCTGTCCAAATTAGAAATAATGGCCATAACTCACGGTTAAATTTAAGCTCCCATTAAAGCGATCTGACTAATTCGCTTCTAAATACGCTCAGCCAGTGCGGATTTCGTGTAATGTTACGTTTCGTGAGAAATGAGAGCTGTAGTGAATTACAGGCAGCTTTTCTTCCACATCTGGTTCAAATTAGGCGCGAAAGTAGCCGAGTCATCGTCAAATTGAGATATTTTTGGAATCCAATCGATAATTTCAGGGGAACAGTTTAGCAATTACAGTTTCAGTAGTTTACAATAAAAGACAATATGTGGAACATTGGTGGAGGCATTTTGTCGAGGTTGGCAGAAGGCAGTAGGCACTATCAGAAAAAAATACGTGAGTTGAAGCATTTGTAAAAGAATGCCACTTTCTACATTTACTCACTCATGTTCAAACATGATTATTGTACTCACGAGAACATCTATTTCTCTAGGTGGGTATTATGACAAGCGATTCAATTATAACTCGACAGAAAATCAACCAATATCAGATCGAGTAATATTGCCGACTATCGAACATGTCCGTATATACATACAATTATATTGAATTCATACATTTAAATTGAATGCTGGAATCATATGTCTACTAATACAATAATTAGATTATGCCCATCATTTTACCAATGACGTCATAATAACTTGCTCCTTTCAATGTTTTTTTTCAAGGAAAAAGCACGAGCACAACAAGAAAATCCTTGAGGTGCTTTCAGAGCGGTGCCTGTGTAAAAGTAGCGATTCACATTGAATTTGAATCGCTGGAGATTAAATCTATTTGAAAGATTATTCCACATAAACATAGTTCCCCAGATCAAAGAGTTGTTGAACGTGTAATCAGAATCAACGATTGACCAACATAAAATCAATATCGAGATCTACAAGCATGGGTAGCATGTTAAATGTAAATAAGTAAACAGTTTTTGAACTGAAAATCATCTTCTTTGTGATCTGACATTTTTAGCCGAAAAATGGTGTAGAAGCAACACTTCACAAGCTACCTCACGAACGGTACTAGTGCTCTATTCTGCACCATCTCACAAGGTTGTCATTGTGAGTGAATTTAACACCAAAAACTCAACAAGTCTCATTATACAGCCACCGTATGCACCTGATATGGTTCCAGTCGATTTTTTTACCACAAATAACATACCACTTTGAGGCACTCGTTTTTTTAGGTCAATAGATGATGATGCGAGTCGATTCACAAAAATGCGTTCGAAAAATATTCTGATGATTAGGTTGTTCGTTAGCGTGAGTATGTATTATTTCGGAAGGTGCCAACTTTAGGGGCGATGACAGGATAATACATATTTCGCGTTTCATTGATTAATTTCCGTTATTTTTTTGACAAAGTAGTAGGTATCAATAATAGATAAAATAGTGAAGTTAGTTCTATTTCAACACACTGCATGGAAACGTGACGAATGAACCGATTTTATTAGAATGCGTTCAACCTTTTACCCTCTACTTTCCATAGTTCGGACAAAAAAGGGAAATATGTATTATCGTGATTCTAAACTTTGACATTTCATAGTTCAGAGATGCGTCCCTCGAAGAATATACTGTGATTACTAATGAGTAGAGAATCAAACTCATGCATAACATAAATTATAAACTGATAATTCAATATTGAATTTATTACATTCTAGAAAAGTACTTCAAAATCGTAAAATTCAAGTATTGATAAAATGGTTTTTTAGTTCACTCATATTTATTTTTCATCATTTCATTTCTGATGACATAAAGTTCAAGGAGTAAATGCCGTTCATATATTCCCATTTGCAGAATGGAAATGCATTTTGGCTTCATTTTATATCCAAAGTACGATGATCATGTTTTGAAAGTGAAACAAATTCATTTTTCTGTTTTAGGTGATGACGGAATCCGACGAAATACCATTTGTAAAATTCATTGTTCTGTATTTATACAATCGTCCATTCTGATGGGCTATGAATATTAGATTTCCAGTCGATTCGCATCAAGCCCTGTTATGGAATAACAACTGATACACACCATTGCAGAATTTCAAAGTGAATAAATTTCACAATACATTTATGACACTTTGAGCTACAAAATGCATATGAATATTTAAATCGTAATTTTTTGGAAAAAGTCAATATTTTCAGAATAGAAAATTAAAAAAAAAACCTTAATTTAATAATACTAGCTATACGCCACCACTGCCTCTTATTTTTCATTATGCAGGGTGTTTTAAATTGAGTTGGCATCATTGCCAACTCCGTTATTATTGATGCTACGAATTCGGTTGAATGGGCTAACTAGTAAAATGTTTAATAAAATTGGCAGTTGCGTTTTCAAATGTATTTTGTAAAATTATTTTTTTGATTGGAACACCTTATATTTCATCGTGTATTTCGATTCGTAATATCATTCTACACAACAAAGCTCATATCATCTTTCTTCCTAAAGTTGAAAATGAGCGATTTATGTGGAAATATTTGTTTATTTCACTAGTGTAAGACATTTCTTTGTTTTGGCCAATGAAACCTCATGATTGTCCAAACACCCAATTTTGGTACTCATACAAATAACAACTAAGAGCTTAAAAAAATTGCGCTATGATTTGAACTTGTGAAACCCGTACCACTCACTTGACACCACTGAGTTATTTGATATTGTTTCACAAAACGATAATTTCATAACATCAATAAAAACGTAACACGTGTTTCGCCAAACAACGGCTTCTTCGGGCGTGTTTTTTCTTCAATTTTCATCTCAAAGGCCTCAAACTGTATTAATTTTGTGAATCAGATTATATCTGTTATAATGATAACATTGAAGCCATTTTTCTACAGAACAGAAAATACTACAGCGTCATATTATAGCGGTTGGAAAAAAATATGTTTGATTCGATAAAACAATCTCAAGTTGTCTTGAAACTTTGTTGAAATACTATTGGTCAAATATTCTCAAGTATATCATGACAATGTTACAAATTATTATAGCTGTCAACTACTGTTCCAATAATTTTCTAAATGCCGTTTTCACATCAAGAAAAGTGTGATATGTCAAAATCCTACTTTGTTTGTTATAAAAATAGCGTAAGAGCACTCCAAGTTTACAGCAATTGGTTTCCCGATCGTGAATTACCTAATCGGCGCTCCATTTTAAACTTCAGGAAAAAAGGTGATATGTGCTTTGTTGTTGAAAATGTTTCAATTGAAAAATATTATTTTGTTTTCGCCATCGAGAAAGCCATTAAAAATGCTATTAGTTTGCCATTCAACCGAATTCGTAGCATCAATAATAACGGAGTTGGCCGATTCAATTTGGAACACCCTATATATTGACGATATTCCAATAAAATTCACTAGCTTTGCTGATGACAGAACCACTGCATGGTGTGAAAAAATACCGCTTCAAATTGGGAAAATATTAATAATGACAGTGAAATGATAAAATTGTATGGTGCGCCTCGTCTAGGTTCAAACATCTCGAAGAAGAATTTTTTGTCGTTTGTAATTGCGATTCAGGAGATTCAAACTCGTGCAATGACTCCTGCAACATTTCTAAGTTCCATAAAACTTGCCTCTGGACGTTTTATAGTGAGATGTTTGTGAATGAACTTGTGTGTATCATCATTGATGAAATCCCAATTATAGAGATATAGTACATTTTTTGATAAACTAAGCAGTATCAATCCCATTAACAAGACGTTTGTATTGCAGAAGCATGCTATATTTGAAAGATAAATTTTTTATCCGTTTCAAAATATACACAGTATTTGATGTTTCGATCAATAAAGCAATATGTCTCATGAAAATCACTTCACCAAATTTCAATAAAACTCTGAGTCATCACAGCAATCGTCAGGTGGATATGAATATAAAACTCCCAAGGCCAGGAAGACTCCATGATTCATTCAACTCTTTCATTTATTGCTGATATAGAACAGTTCAGAAAAGCCATAATCATTTCAACACAAAATCGATCATTCCACATAAAATTTTATGTATGATTCATTTGTATTATATTTTCTGTAGAGACTTTGTCGACAAGAAAAGTTTCTTTAGACGATAAAGTATATTTTGGTTTTCATAACAAGGAGACAAGTAATCAAGAGAGCTGTCTCAAGTAATCTTGATGATAAATATTGTCTCATCATGAAAGCTATTGTTAAATGAAACGAAAACTTAGGTAATTTACAAGGAATCGTCCCCTTTTCATGGAAAATCTATACGAGAAAAGAGCCCTAATTATCTGCTTTCTCTTCGGAGAATCCCTGTTACGGCTAACAATACAGGTGAACTTTAAGTCTCAGCATTTCGAGTGGCAACAACCTTCCAATCTTGGTGTTTTATGTTTGAACACCATAAAGAGGAAATGTGCCTCGGTGAAAGTATTTATAGAGTCAATTTCCAAATTACTTCAGAAAATGAGTGGGGTAAAAATAAATTTCACTGAAAAGTGTGTTTCGGTGAAGCTGAGTTTCAACCAATGACATTTTTTATGATTTCTCAAGTATCTTACCTCTCAATGTGTGATTTCTATTATATTCATGTCGATAACCACTCTTCCATTAATTGAGTTTTGGAAGGATCTGTAATCTTCACTCTGGCATGACTTAATTATTCAATTCGTTTGTACAAGGCGTGAAAATGAAAGTAGGGAATGTTGTGTTATCAATTGAGAATGATAATAAACCGAAACCGGTTGTAACAAATTAAAATACTCACTATAAATTAGGAAAAAGTTATGTTTTTCATCCATATTATTGAGAATCAATGTGAAATACTGTTATTCGGTGTAGTTTCAGAAGTTTTACGATATCTTTGAAGTTGCAAGTGAAATTTATTCCAGAAATGACTTGTGACTTCATCAGTAAAATACACAGAAAATTATAATATCACAGGATGAAAATTTATATTAGTTGAATTGAGAGTGTCACACCGATAGATGGTTTCACTTATGTCCCGCCTGAGCTTACGCAGTTATTTGTTATTTTTATAAAGTACTTTTCTTAAGGATAATCTCTGTCCTAGGAAGCCTGAATTCAGACCAGGAAAAGATCGCGCAAGCGGTCCTAGCAGCCCTAATCCAAAACGCAAACCGTTAATGCCAGAACGAACTCCAGAAACCCTCAGAATAGGATCCTGGAACATCAACGGCTGGAGAAACAGGAAGGATGAGCTCCTGGAAATGCTGTCGCGGCTAGAAATAGAC
>WOGM01000363.1:2470-13192 GCA_015342125.1 Leptinotarsa haldemani | reverse complement strand
TTGAAGTCGCCAGCAGCAATTGTCGGAGTGTTGCCTCAGCAATTCATCCAGCGTTTCAGGGAGTAATCGATTTCTCGGGGGATTGTAGACAGAGATTATTCTGTGACAACCTCTACTCAGTTGAATTTCGACACCTATAGCCTCAGTTCCGTTCAAACGGGCATCGTCAATACCGTATTGGACACATTGAAGGGCTCGTTTGACAAAAATGCCAACTCCTTCTCCAGCGCGTCCAACACGGTCCCTGTGATAAAACCTGTAGTTTGGAATAACAATAGATTCGTTTTTGAGATGCGTCTCTTGGACAAGAGCCACATCTATATTATGCTCTAATATAAAATTCTCAAAATCATGTTTTTTTAAACGAATGCTATTAGCATTCCAAAAGACAATCTTCAGGGTTCTAGGCAATACTGGTTGTCTAGACATTGGCGGTACCTGTTAGCACGTCATTATTTACCGTGAACATTTTCTGTAACACGGGAAATTGTACGAATAGTTTCTTCATCTGATCCAGTGCGGAACAGATATCTGAAACCCCCTGCCTGAGAGGAGGGTCCAGGTTGAGAAGAGGTGGGCTTTGCAGAACTGCTAGCCCCCTTGGATGCAGCTTTTGCAAAGCTGATCCCTTCTTGAACGCGTCCAGACCCCTCGGGTCTTTTTGGAGGGGTTGGTTTCTTCGCCGAAGATTTCCCCTTTAGTTGAATCTTCGGGAAGGCAGGACAGTCGCGGTAATTGGCTGTGTGGGCCCCCTTCGGGGGGTCAGTCCTCTCTTTCTTGCAGTCACTGGTTAGGTGTCTGCCAGCGCACTTCAGGCAGATTGGTACTGCCATGCAGTTACGCTGGCAGTGGCCGAACCTTTGGCAACGGCGGCACTGACCCACCGAAGCTTTGGGGTGCAGAGGTTCCACCTGGACCTTCACACTCAGGAGGTCTTTGACTTCGAATATGTGTTCGAAAGAACAAGGACCATCAGCATCGGCTTGTTATTGCACTTCATGCGCTTCACAGAAACGAGGTCAAATCCCTTAGCTTCGAGCTCGTCTCGAACATCGTCGGTTGCCAGATGTTCTGGCACTCTCCTGAAGACGGCACGAATTTGCCGCTCTTCAGGGAGAGAGTAGGTATGATGAGGAACTTTTTCCCTCAGTAACAGCTTTGTCAACCGACGATAATCGTCCGGTGTCTCCGGCTGAACCTTGATTCCGTCATGCAAGTTGACGGCCTTGGAGAATTTAATATTCTCCTGTGTCGTCAACTTTAACAAAGATACCCATTTGTCCTTCTGACGGACAACGATTGGGGGAATTTTGACTTTTTTAATTACCGGATTATTGTTTTTATTATTATTTTGATTTGAAGGGGTGGGGGGGACGGTCTCCTCACCGTGAGCGGATTTGACAGTGCTTCCCGAACTTGAAGCACTGTCATTTGACGCGTTTTCATTATCGGTTTTCATTTCTACGTCATTTGATGTGGACGCCACGCTGGCCTGATTTGGGGCCAATTGAATTTCAGAAGAGGCTTCCGAACCTGCCTTCTTCTTAAGTCGACGCTTTGCTTTTTCGGATAGATACACTCTCTTTATTCACATCATTTTTTCGTACCCATTCGTCTATACGACTTTTGGGCACGTTAGGTAACGGCGGAAAGCCGTCATTAAAGCTGAGTCGTCTCTTCTTGGATGCAGAAGAGGAGAAAGAAAGTACGCTTTCGGAATCGCTTGATTCCGGTTCAGGAATCTCAACGTCACGAGCAGGCAGGACATTAGCCACTCCCTGATCACGTTCTGTCAGCGTGTGACAGTCGCTTTCAGGTTGCGGCAATGTTTTGCCGATCAAGTCTGACTTGGTTAGGCCCAGAGCAGAGATCAATTGGCTTATAAAACCAATGATCTCGCCCTTTTCCTTCCCGGCCAGACTCAACAACAGCTCCTCCATGCTGTCGTGACTTTCGAATAACTTAATTGAAAACCAGTCAAAAGCTTTGAGCACCAGAAAAAGCAACGAAAAAGATATATCCAAACGTACTCACCGAAAGTGTATACGCCTGCACACCACAACACAACGAACAAACTATAACCGAACTCTGAGAAACACTGAGAAATGCTGATCATCAATCAGGTATTTTTGTCTCTGTGCAATTCGTCGCTAGACACACTCACTGAAGGCTGCCTGTCCGCGGCATGCGAACTGCTCTATATTTATCCGTTTGTGGCGCGCGCCCGTATGCTCCGCCTACCTGCTATTATTTGCTCCTTGTCCTACCCTGATTGGTTTATTTTTGTACCTTATATTGGATGTTGGTAACAATCTGCCCGAAATAGCTATAGCATTCAAACGACGGTAATCCACACACATTTTATAAGTTTCATCCTTTTTTAGTAACTAGTACAGTTGGTGCGGCATATTGAGAATGGCATTCCTTAAGTATGCATTTTCCAATAGAGAATCATCTTCGGATCTTAGTATATAATAATAATAATAATAATAATTCGTCTTTATTATTTCCAATATTAGGTAGTTTACAGTTTTTATACAGTGACATTTTTTTATTACAGGAAAATAAAAGGCGAAGTTCAGTTTATTTTCATCGCAATAAAAATAACCTGTTCTTCCACTTAACCTCGAAATACCTCTACGAATATCTCTTTTTAGAGTAAAAGTTTAAACGAAAAAAATATATATTTGTATATACGTAAAGTTAAAGTTAATTGAAGAACAACCACTGATTAAACTTGGGTGATCTATACTAACATCCTAATCTTGAAATCTATTGCAGATGATTTTTTATGCTGTCTTTGATGTTTGAAATTATATTGAATTTAATTTGATACGGCAAAGCATTATATAATTTGATATGTGAACGATCTCTTGAAAAACTCAGTTCTAAATTGAGGAGGGGTTAATGCATGCTTATGCCTAATATTTACGTTGTGTACATCAGTTCTGTTTGTTATTTTATTATATAAATAAGGCGGTTTTTTCGTTATTATTTTATGAAACAAAACATCAGCATGCAGTAACCTTCTACTATCCATGTTTAGCCACCCAGCTAGTTTTAAGGTGTACGAAATCGCTTGCCTTCTTCTCACTCCAAAGATCAGACGTAAAGATCAGTCAGATTTGGACCATATAGAACATCTGCATAATTGAAGTGAGAGAGTACAAGAGTCTCGCACACAGTTAATTTTACCTTCCTAGTGAGATAATGTCTGCTCCCATATATCAGTTTAATAGAGGCGTATGCTCGTTGAATAAGCTTCATGACGTGGTTTTCGAATCTTAGGCTGTTGTCCATAAGAACCCCCAAGTTTTTCACCATTCCAACGTTATGAAGTGGAGAACCCATAACGTTTATTCTAACCATTTCCTCGATTATTTTTCTCTTTTGTTGCGGGCCAAACGTTAAAATATTCGACTTATTCGGGTTAATGAGAAGACAATGGTCAGTAGCGGATTTGATAAAAGAGGAAAGTTCATTGTTCATCAGTTGCATAGCATCATCGAACATTTGCGGTGGAAAGCTGTAATATATTTGGGTGTCATCAGCATACAGATGAACGTTACAATGATTCAAGCTTCTGATGAGATAAGAAGTGTAGATATTGAAAAGCAGTGGTCCTAGAATGGAACCTTGTGGTACACCCGATTTAATATGAAGGTATTCCGAGCGAATTCCATCAATACGCACCATTTGTTTTCTTCCAGTCAAGTAATTCCGCAGTAATGTAATAGATTGCTCTGAGAATCATATGTAATGGAGTATGGACATCAAAAATTCATGATTGATGGTATCAAAAGCTCTGGTGAAATCCAGCAGAATCAAAACTGTTATATCTCCTCTATCAGTGGCTCTAATGATATCATCCACAACGTGCAGTAAGGTAGTAGTGCAACAAAAACCCTTTCTAAATCCCGATTGAATTGGTGGTAATAAGTTATATTGATTTATATAATTAAGTATCTGTAATTCAATAGCTTTTTCTGCCACCTTAGATAGGGTGGATGATATGCTTATACCTGCCTTTTGAGGTGTTACGCGGTACGGTGGTACTGCAATCGGTGTGTCATTCGTTAAATTTATGCAGTGCTCTGCATAAGATGTTGGCTGATTACTATCCTCAAACACATTACGATGCTTCTCCATGATCGATTGGAGTTGATCTCGTTCAGGTTGACTAAGGCTGTACGCCCTCAAGGACAAATCAATAAGACTGACTGTAGTGGTATTCTCAGAATTGCTTTCAGAGAAAAGATTATATTGAATTTCAGGATGAAAATAAAACATGAATTTCATCTGCGGAATACTAAGAATCAATTTGGGGCTCATTAAAAAGTATACGCAAGTAGAGTTTTCGAAGACCTATGTTCAGGAAAAGCAACGAAAGTTCTATGGATGACTCTTACTAAAAGATTTACTCGAAAATTAAATATTCGAGCTGAAACTAACCTTGCTTTTCCATCGACCATGACTAACTTCATATCTTTGTTTTGGTAATCTACATTGTAGTCCATAAATTATCTTGAAGTAGCACCGGTATCAACATAAAAATGTCCCTTCAAGTCTAGGACAGTTGGTGGTAATGAAGGCCTTTTGTTGAGGTCATTAGTAGCAGTCATGAAAAGTTTCACAGAAGAAACAACTTTTGAAGAGGTCGATTGATTTCTCGTCTTACAGCTTGGGCAGTTCGTGCAGTTCGTCCTTACATACCCTGAAGTATTACATCCATAACAGACAATGGTAGAATTCTGGCGACCATTCACAGTCGAAAGTGGGAATGCTTTCCCACGAGGTGAGGTTGTTGCTTGTTCTCGAATTTGTTCACTAGCTGCATTGGGGTTGAGTATGACCAAAATTTTTACAAAAGGTACACTTTGATCTTTGCTTACTCGAGTCAGTACTACCATGATCTGGAAAATGTTTTGAATATGTATGTTTTCCACTGGCTTCTTGCTTAGCGAATGAGTCTTCTATAACTCTGGTATTCTCAATAAGAACATCAAATGAGGTGATATCTGTTCTTTCTAATGGCTCTCTTATTTTTGAGGTGAGTAGGCTATATATCATATCAATCTTGTGCATTTCATGTAAAACAGAAGTGTCAGGTAAATGAGATAATAAAGCTCTACATTTGCTGACAAAATCATCTCTTAGCTCTTTTTCTCTTTGTTTCCTAGAGAAAAGTTTCCGAAACATCTTTGGAACATATTTCTTTTCACCATAACCATGTTCAAGAGATAATGTTCTATAAGATAAGATCGAGGTTCTTCACACTTTTCAATAATTTTCAATGGTTTTCAAATCAGTTACCCAAACAGTTTCACCAATTCCTAAACCTAAACCACAATCAAGAGAGGTGGATCGGTAAGACATCAGGGCTAAATGAATGTCATCATTCTTTTTAATCAAGTTCTTTGCTACTTTTGCAGCTTCCACACAACCATTGGACTGAGCATGGTAAGGACTACTAGTAATGGATTTAAAATTATAGTCACGAGAAAATTTGCCAAAGTCTCCTTGAAACTGAAGATCATTATCCCATTATCAGTCCTTACTGTTTCTGGTATGCCATACCTTGAAAATACTTCCTTCACTTTTAAAATAATCATCATTTCTTGTCACATTTGACAACTGAAGAATCTCGAAAAATCTTGAGTAATAATATGTTATTATAAGAAACCAATCTTTGTACTTGAAGAGAACTATTGCAATTATCTGCCAGTCTGGTTGGAATTTTATCGTACGTTCTTCAACACAACTGAAACATTTTTTTAATAAGTGGTTCTATTTGGGTAGACAAACCAAACCACCATACAGACATGTTTCAACGTTCTCGACACTTGACTATTCCCTGGTGTCCAGAATGAATGAAGTTCATAACTTGTAACTGTAAATTTACAGGTATAATTATTCTAGAACCTTTCAGTAAGCTATTTTCACAAAAGCTTATGTGATATCTTTATTCGTTGGGCGCTGGTTTATTCAAGTATAAGAATAATAAAAATAGATAATTAAAGGACCAGGGAGATCACTCCCAATCAATGCAAAATGACGAAGAACAGTTGGGTCCACTCACCTGTTGTTCTGCCGACGCATAGGATGTCTACAAGGCTTCGAATTTGCGTTCTTCAGCTGCACAACACTCTAGAGTTTCGATTTTTACACATATAGCAAATAGACTATTCACAAAAATGCGAAAAAAATACTTTGAAAAGCGGAGTCCGGATTTTTATTGCTGAGCGAAAATGGCCGTATTTTCCTCCTCTTCTCCTGTGCATGTCTGAGTTTTCCCCAACTGTATTTGCACGGTGAAAGAATCCCGTTTAGTTACAGGGAAAAATTAATACCCAAAAAATAAAAGTGAAAACTTCGCCACTGAACCTTTGCATTTTGGAAAGGTAATAAAACAAAAATAATAATGATTTCAAAAATAATATGATAAGGTGAACCGTAAACAGCTTATATCATGTCTGTACTGGAAATATGGGAGCAACTTGAAAGAAACATCTTTTTTTTTCTGGCCATCCCGTAATTGAATATTCTTTCAATTTATTACATATGGGATCACTAGATTGCCCATGTATAATTTTTGAGAGAAATGGTCTTTAACTGGAAAATGTTTCACTATTGATTGAACATGTGCTTGTATTTCAGAAGCTAATTTTTCAGCTTCAGGTATAGTTTTCAGGGGGTTTCTCGACAGTGTGTCAGCCACAGTCAAGTGTTTTAGAACATCTATGTTTTTTGATTGCAAAATGTGTATCAATGGTTTATGATTTGTTTCCAGCACGAAATCCAAACCGATTAGATATTCTTTAAACTCCTCACAAGCCCAGGTTAGCGCCAGACTTGTTGAATTTGCGCATAATAATAATATTAGCTCCATTATCAATCAGAAAGGAAACTAGTATCAAAATCAATTATCTTCATATTTACCATCCACTGATTTTTATCATTATGATGAGTATGCAGTAAGAGCAATTTCATTATGAGTTTGGTTAAAAAGAGCACTATGCCAAGACATAGTCCCTACAAATTGTTCTGGAATAGCTGCTGCTTCATATTCCCTGGATTCGAAAAAACCGTTTCAATGCACATTATGTTCAAAATATTTTACTCGAAGAAGTCTTTTGAAAGTTCACGAACGGAATCATACTGGAGAACAACCATTTCAATGTAGCATCTGTTTGAAATCTTTCATTCTAAGTAGTAATTTAAAGAATCATGAAACGAGTCACACTGGGAAACAACCAATTTGAAAGTTCACGGAAGATGTCATACTGGAGAGAAACCGTTTCAGTGCTGTATATGTCTTGAATTTTTCAGTCGAAATGATCGTTCGAAAGTTCACGAAGGGAATCATACTGGAGAACAACCATTTCAATGTAACATCTGTTCGGTCGAGTTGTTCTTCGGTGAACTTGCTGAAAGAAAGTATGAAAGTATATTTACCGGAGTCGCCTGACGGCGACTCGTGGGGGCGGTCGTTGGTTTTGTTTAGTCGGCCTGGGGTGTTTATCCCTCTCTCGGAATCTGGGGTCATCGCATCGTGTAGATCGCTTGCATCATTCAAGGAACGGGTCTCCGGTTTTATTCTATCTGTGTTTGGCATGGCTTAGTTCATTTGGGTTGCATTTATTGGCCTGATACATGTACAGTTTACTGCAAGTGAATTTATATCGCCTCCCTATATAGTCTTGGATAGCAGCTCTGATTGCCCTAAGAGCACTTGAGTTTGTTCGAACGCAACAACGTGAGGGCCTTCTCTGAGTGTATATTTGGCTATTACTGATTTGTTGATATTTTCAATTATATCCGGGATGTCCAACAAACTACTGTGCTGTGAGGATAACTAGAGGACTGTTCCCGTTGACTCATCGTATTTGTTGATGTCTAATGCAAACGAAACGTTGGTGATAACCACTTGCAGATCACGGCCAATAAACCTGATAAATAACTTTGACACATTCTTTGATTTCATTTCAAATATATGGTAATCATACTTATAAGTTCGATCGAATGGTACATTCCTGTCTTGGTTATGCTCTGGTCTACAAAAAGTTATTGTTTTTCGATGGAGAAACTTTCTGCGATAAACTAACTGCCCCACTACCCACAAAACTGACCCCACTCCTTGAAAAACCGACCCAACTGCGTGAGGACTTTTAATATACCAGAGTTAGAATAGACTATAATGGGTGTTTTCTCCAGAAATTGCTTCGTTAGATATCGCGAAAAGTATTATTAGGAAAATTATGAAAATTTGGTACTATGAAATAATATCAAGCAACACTTCGGATTATACCCAAAGAAGCAAAATCCATAATTGCAACTGTCCACCTTGGGAAGCCTAATTCATCTTGGATTGGGTTTTCTGTCGACCCCATAGATGACGTCTTCGTCAGCACTCTTATTTACTTAGGCTTGTTCTTTAAGGGCAGTTTGGTAAGCAATGCATTTGTGGGTGCCGTGAAGGGCGGTAAAGATGTCTGAGGACTTTCTTGCTGTCACCAAATGATTAGTTTTGAGCCACTCGTCCTTCTAACGTCCTAAGGGTAAGGCAACGTCTAAATTGATAGCAAATTGCCAAAAACAACTCTAACGTCCTAAGGGTAAGGGAGCTAGGCTCCAACCTGTTTGAAGCAAAGATGACTTTCCAAATGCATTTGTAGGTCAGCCTATCGCCACTGACGAGGCATATGACGAGTCGAAACAGCGCTATCTGGTGTTAAATCGTAAATGAGTTGTGCGGTCGATGTCGAAGCTTGACTTCACAACAGACCGCCGTGGGGAGTCTCGTTTATCTTTGATATCTGAGGATTGACGTCAATTCCATTGATGACATTTTCGTAAGAGGAGATGCTATCTCCCTTATTCGCCCTTATATCTCAATATTTTCAATACATAAAGTGCACCGTTTTTCTAAAAATAATTGATTCAAAATTTCCATTTTACGGCAACCAACCGGAAATTTTCTCAATTAAATGTAGGTTGGCTGTGGAAAAATCGTGTGACCTTTGGAGTTTGGGATGTTGTTAATAAACAGCATCCTTCAATATTCCTTGGATGGACAAGATTACTTCCGGGGTACCCCACGATTAAATAATAGAAAGTGAAATAATTAGAAGGCAAGGAGATTTTCCTTAAGCAAATATAAGGTTGGTGCCGTCCATTATTGATTTTTCGAATTGTATCTTCTTTTTAAATACTCAACATCTTGCCCATATAGGGTAATTATAATCATTATCGAGCAGATGTTAAATATTTTGGAATTTATGAAAAATAGGCGAAAAAAGTGTAATATGAAACAGATCCAGAAATTCATGTGAAATCTAAATTTGTGATGAACAATAGTATGTTTCAATATCAATGGAGTTTTTTATTGCTGTTGCAATAAAGTGGTATCACTTTGCACTTATAATTCCTAAACTTCATAGTGTTTCAAAATAACTAAAAATGGAAAATAGTGATATACAACGTCAGTGGCTTTGCCAATAAAATTCTACCACCAATACAAAATGTCTAGAGAATCGATTGGAAATCCTCTTGATTCAATCGGTCAACAAGAATTAAAATAAAAGAAAGTCCCAATAAAAGAAATCCCAATAGACGCTAACGAAAGTACGACTTTCCGATTGCCATAGATGCACCAAAAAAGTGTAAATTGCGGTAAATTATTATATACTCCGAAGTGAATATTGAATGTACAATGGATTTTTTTTCTATGGTCAGTTCAAGTTAATCATTCACAAATAAACTGGTTTTCATCCGAAAAAAGATGGCTAAGCTTTCGGCAGACGATACTAACGTTGTTTTTGCAATACTCTAGCAAATGTCAATATACGTGATATATCCCACTTCAGCCTAAGGCCCAGTTCACACAGAACGCACGTCTGGCAGAGACGAAGTGCGGACCTTGGTCCCTATGTAAACAAATGGTCTAATGGTCTCAGAATTGACGTGAATTGACGTGGCGCGGGCGGCCGCCTTGACGCCCTCTCTTCAACACTTTGTAGACTCTCGTGTCGTATAAAAAGGGGCACTTCAGTTATTCGCCATGCGTTTCTTCGTGTTCATCCTCAAAAATGCGGGACGATGTAATCTTCAACATACATTTTTGCGAAGAAGTTGGCAAATATCCTTGGCTATTTGATTTTAATCTAGCTGATTATTGCCGACACGACAGACGACAAATATGTATTCCGCATATTAGTAGCGTTGAAGAGATAAGAACGGATCTAATTTACAAAGAGATGTCATACTCATAATCGTTTGTATGTGGGTCTTCAATAACCTAAATTGAAATACAGAGAATTTGGAAAACCTTTGAAAGAGGTGGGATTTGACCTTATTTACACATCCCATAAGTGTGTTTGTGATTCTTGTAAATGTTGGTGAGATTAAAAATTCTATGGATTTGAAAATTCGAAATGGAATTATAGAGCTGGATGATAATGGTCTTTGCAATTTTGCAATGGTATATGACCTGGCTTTTGGTAAACAATTAAAATAATTGTTAGATTATTTGATGAGAATGTTTGAAAGTAGAAGGGAATTATTATTTTCAACTGCCATAGTGAATTCTGAGTCTTAAATATGGACGTAGTCTGTTCATTCACGTGCTTATTGTTTTTGATCTTTAAATCCTGTTTTACCTATTATTCTCACGTCTTTTTTCTTCAATTCCATATGCATCTTCTTTTCTATCAATCTCTCAAT
>WOGM01000362.1:0-13366 GCA_015342125.1 Leptinotarsa haldemani | reverse complement strand
GGGGAGTAGTTGTTTTCTGATAGGTGTCAGTCCATTAAACCTACTGTGTAGGTATATCGAGACTGGCTTGAACGTATAAAGTTCAGTTCTTTAGATTATCTCAAGACTTTTTGACGACTTCCTTTGGCTTTGTAGTTCATTAGGTCCCCTTGTTAGATTTGTCATAGGCTTATCATTGGTATAAATATTTCGCATATTTTTTGTTTACATTTTGTATCATTTTGGTACATATTCCTTACCAGCGGCCGCCCAGGCTCTGCACGGGTGCAATGCTGATATAAAATATAAATTCACCCACCGGAAATTTAAGAGCATTGAGAAACAGTGATGAAAAAATATTTTGTTTTAGGAACGCGCCTTTTTGCCTTGCGGCTGGCGCCTCATATGGAATATTAAAAAAGCCTTTCTTATTACACATCTACAACATAAAACGAACCTACATACAAAATTTCCGCCTCCGAAAATATACCGGTATGAAGAAACAGTGATGAAAAGGTAACTTTATTTAATGAACACACATTTCAATATTGAACGAAAGCCATTTTTTGTGGAGGAAAATAAGTTTTTTATGGACCATTAAAATTTTAATATTTTTCAGATAGTGAAATGTGAAAATATCAAAAAAAGGTCGATAAAAATATCAGTTCATTTCTGACCAGCCCAGATTTTGTCACTGGTTTTTGCAAGGGTCCTAATCTGCCTATTCCCAAGCGTCACAGTCGACCAGTGAAGAGACCAGGGGAGTAAGCACAAAACCCTTAAAGCGTGATACTACCCGAGGAGTACCACCACCGACAGACTGGTTTCGGAGTACTAGCTTCTCGTCAGTAAACGGAGGGTTATTTCAGACTGAATCGTCTGAATCTCCCGAACAAACAAAATTATCTGCCACACGTACCTACAAAATCATAGGCTCATATGAGAAGCAAAAGTGAGGTGTTTTCACCTGAACTTGAGATAATTTTTGAATTAATTACATGCAGTTGTTTTCACTATAAAAACCTTCTGCATTTTTGATGCATTGAAAATCAAATTTATAAACACTGGAAGTTTTACTTTTCATTGACTATGGTAATTATGATAATAATAATATGTCTTTTTCTCCAAAATATATAATTACTGAAATAAAAATACTGTGAAACACTAAGGTTGCCCTACATTAGTGTGTTTACAAATTACACCAACACAGACTACATTAATTTTCCTTTAAAACAATAATGAATGAAAGGGAAATGAAACTTTCTATGTTTTTACCACTTTTATTTGTAACTAACGTTACTGCAGTTTCGTCTTATACGAACATTTTCAAACTTATACAATAAAGTAACAATGGTTCATTACATTAGCCCTTATATACCACCCCTGTAGGTACTAATAGAGGTACTTGACTTTGCTTGTCAATGCTTGTGAAATTCCAAGGATTCTAAATAATTGAGTTTGTAACCTTTCCTCGCATGGTGCAAACTTTCCGTATTGTTTAGATTCGGAAACTTGTGGTTGCATACCAAGGAATGGTTTGAAAACGTCGAATCATAGAAAATCTGTGCTAGTTTATGTTTCAATGTTCGATCCCAAGCATGACACATTCTAAACAGAATGAAAATATGTGACGTAGTATGTGGCGTTGGGTGTTGATAATGTCAGGTTGCACCTATTATTTTTTACTCAAAACAAAACCCATTTAGCTTAATGTATGAATTCCATTTTGTAGACTATATTTTCATATCACATATAATCTTGTTTTTTTTATTGGTGTCAATGGTCAATCACTTCACTACTATGGTCATTAGTCATGTATTCTGGGTAATTACAATAGTTTACTCTCCAAGTCTAGGGAGCAGAATAAATCCCCCTTCAACTAAATGCATTATTGAGAGAAAAATATCTGCTTCAAGGAGGATTCGGCCACCCATTTTTGTGAATCAGCACCACTGCACCAAATCTAATCCTTATTAGTGATCAGTTTGAATTTGACCTATCACTGGTGATTTGGACTTCTAATCCATGATACCAACATTGAGAAATATGTATGAGCTTTAAAAGTTAAGTCAAGGATGACACAAAAAAAGTTTGTTGAATATATTGAATATTCATAAAAAATATAGCTATTGCTACTGCTGTTACTGGACTCCAGAGAGCAAATAAACTCCATTGAACATCTGACCTGTAGGTAAGCATGCTATCAAAACTGTCACCTCTCTAATGAAAAGAACTGAAATGAAAAACTGGATATTGCATATGAAACTTCTTGACTTACTACTATAAGTATTATCACCAATTGCATACCAGTTTGGGAAGTTAGATATACAAAGGTTTTTGAAGGAATAGAATTGTATTATTTGAAATTAGTATTTATTCCTGACAATAGTGACAATACCCTCCCTAGAAGATATCGGCAGATTAGAAACTGGAAGTTCCAAAATATCTTACAACAGTTTTCAAGCAGTCAGTCAAACCTTTGTTGGAGAACTATACAGTTTTAAGAAATAATAAATTATCTATCTATTTGACTATCTATGTAGACTCCAAACCTCTATAGCAAAGGTTTGCAGATCAACAGAAGACAAGAGATAATGCAATTTTGTTATTAATTTAAGAGATTATAACTTCAAGTGTTTTCTTCTCAGATTTGTCATTTCAGTATGTGTAAAATATAACTTTTGAACTTTTAAAATAATTTTGTTTTTTCCAGATTTCATAATATTGCTTTGTTAAATCGTATGACTTGTTCGTCAAAATTTGAAATTGAATAAAAAGAACAGAAATTTCAACATATTATATTATTACCAGTAGTACTCACCAGTACTTCAGTTTTACTGCTTTCATGGAAATAATTTCAATCACCTTCAATCTTTGCGATACTGGGTCAAAATAAAGCCTAATTCCATCCTGAGGTAGATTGATAATAAGATCTGCTTCTAAAGGTTTCTGAAAACATATTAAGACAATAAAAATTATTTGAAAAAGAAAAGAGACAATATTCCTTATATAAAAAGAAACCCACATCTCTACCATTGAATATAAAGATACGATGAAATTTTACATATTTCTGAATAGTCATTTTGATTATTCTGGAATTACACGCATTTATAAAAATCATACAATCATTTATTCAACTACCTTTTACTGAGCAAATTTGTACTATGGCTCTTGTCAGAGCAGCTATCAAGTGGTTCATCAACTATATTATTTTTTAAAAAAGTTATACATAATCTTTCAAAAAGACCTCCGAGATTTCAGCTTCATATTTTGTGGATAGGGAAGACAAATGTCGGTCTTTTTAATATGGATACATACTAATTGAAAAACCTTCAATAAAGAAAGAACAATATTGCAAATTATGAGTTCTATTTTAAAATATCATACGTATCACAGACAGCAGCATTGTAATTGATCTTTAATTTTTCTCTAGCGTACATCTCTGGTTCTTTACTCGATCATCATTATATATTCCTGCAAATATTATTGCATTCCTGTTATTGTGAAAGAGCTGAGCATGTAAAAACTGCGAAGATTGCAGGTATCATTAGTCTCTTTCCGTACATAATATTCCCCAAACTTTTTCCTGTTTTCAATTTTTATCTTCAAAATGAGGTACGCTGTTATGAAGAACAACAACTGTAATTCATAAATCGGCACATACTTTCTGCTCTTTGTTTTTTTTAGCAGGTTATTCAGAGCTCTTGAAGCGAGTGTTGTAGTACTGTAATTTAGAAACAATGTACATCACAGATCTTCTTATACCGCTGATGGTTTCTAGATTTGGGATTTATGAACAGGGATAGTTCAAAAGTAGTGTACTTTTTTATGAAAACCAGAAAAGTTAATATTCAAGTAACACTTTATTGATCATCAATTTTAAAGAAAATGCTGACTGCATGTTGAAGTCAGTAATAATGCATAAGGGTGCATTATAATGTGAAAGAGTTAAAGGACATAAAAGACAAAAACAAAACAAAGTTCATTATAACCATTTACTTTAGTATCAAGTATGTATTCATTAAGTAGAAATATACATTCAATCATATTCTTTTACTACATTTATTGAAAAAATTGTTAAATATGAGATCATTTCATTAAAGAGATTATAGGTATTATGCTAATAGTATGTACAAACAACCCTTGGAAATATTTCAGAAAATACTTATTCTGAAGTATAATAGCAGATTTCATCATCTGATGAAAGAATGAAAATAATATGAATTGAAATGAAGTTTCAAATATTTGTTGTTATTTATTAGCTATTGGAAAATACTTTTCCAATGAATGAGGACAAAAATTTATATTCTTCTGAACACACGTTTCACTGAAGCTAACTTTCCTTTTTCTTTCAATTCAAATCTGCTCGTAAACAGATTAGCTATGAAGAGGGAGAATGGGTATCCCATTACCGTGCCTTCAAAAACTTACAGAAAGCATGAAGGCAAAAAATGAGTGAGATTACTTATAGGGACTTGGATCCGAATTGAAGACGATGTATTAGCGATTTTTGCTACAAAGAAATGAAGAGTTGAAAACTTCATTACAAACTTCATTCAGTGATTTAAATTAAACAAAAATCTCGCAACTCAAAAAAAGACTCTGAAATTAAAGTTCTCTTACATTGTAAAATCGAATTCTAATTAAGAAAGAGTAATTTGGTGCAATATCTACCTTTATTATTGTGTAATTGAGTTATTAACTAATGTTAATCCTTTATATAATTTGACATTTTTCCAAGAATACCTAGCCACTCCAATTTTTGCATTTTTGAGTTGTGACACTATTCTTGTCAGGATGGAAGAATTAAAATCAAGTTTTGAATGTGTACATCAAAAGTATCTCAATATGCATTTATACATACAAATTCCGGTACAAATTATATTGTGTGCTTTTTCATTTTTCCCTCAGGTTTGTCAAAAACAAGGGAAATCTAGATGGTACTTACAGTGTCGCTGTAAAAAACTTGGACACCTTTTATGATGCCGACTTGGGACTGAATGATAGAGACAGCCTGGGAAAAATGCATTCCTGAAAATAAGTTCAATATAGAGAAAAACTAATTCATAAAAACTTATTTAGCTTACTTTTCCAAATAAAGGGATACATTTAACAAATATCAATGAAAACTCTTGCTCAGCAAAATGTGTAAATAACAGGTGTTTTCTCATTCTGTCCACCAAACTTTCATATAGGTAAATTGGAACAAATCATGACCATGGTTCAAAAATTTGAATAAGTCATTCAAACTATTCAAAATATTTTTTGGGGAAAGTTTTCTGACTTGCAACTTCTCCGTGAATAAACAAATATGGGGTGAGTAAAAAACAAAAAGATTTCCTCCCAAAAAACTATAAAATATTTCTGATGAGGCAAAGGGAACTTACGTTTTCACCAGGGCACCTGGGTGCAGTTTAACATTTGAAGACTTTTTTTCAGCCATACTCTTTCATTTATTTTATTACTTTGCAAAAAGTTTTGCAATGAATGATATATGCATCAATTCACTTTATGAATGCTTGAAGTAAGAACCAGGGAAGGAATATATTGATTTCTGTGATGAATTTATGTCCAAAGGGGGACAAGTTGTTTTAATTAAAGATTAGTAGCTTCCCATTATTTACAAAACAAAATGAAATTAATTTTAATGATACTTCTCTGACAGCTACAATTTTTAATTAAAAATAAATCATGTTTATCAAAAACCAATGACATTTTCTAAACCACCAAATATTCCATTGAAACGCAATAAACTTGTATGATGTCAATCACATTAATATAGTGGATGTGCAAAAAACAATGAAAACTGATTTCTTTAAAAAACAATGACACTCACCCACAATGAATTCCCATTGTTCACAGCCGAGGGATCGTTCGGGTACCACCTCAAGTGTTAACATAATGTCTTTCACAATTAATTTTAGATAATCATAAAAAAATAACAACTTATTTTAATGGCGTTTCACTTTACTTTACGATTGATGCGTCCTTGCCTTTGTCCAAAATAAAACTCAGCTGTCGAGCTGTCAATAATGTCATTTACCTTGAAGAAATCAGCTGATGAACATTGAACAGAAAACACGGAACTAAAACGGGTCTATGGGGGTTCTGTTTTGTGATAACACTAATCTGTCCTCAGAATCAGAAACCGATTGTTCCGTGTCAAAGGTTCCAAAGGTCATTTTTTCATAATTATTTCAAAATTATTAAAAATGGTCTCGGCGGATTCATTTTAACGAATTTGAAATTTTCAGAGTGCAGGATGAGCACTATAGTACCGTTTTATCTATTATCTTGTTTAAAAAGCCCTGCTAAAACATTCCGAAACATTAATCAGGCGTTTGGTAATAAATAGCGTTAATAAACTCATGTTTGACGTTGGTTTGCGAATTTCTGTTTCGGAGATTTTAGCCTTGAAAATGAACCCCGATGTGGGATGGCGGAAGAGCTGCGCGTCAGCTTCCATGCGACTAAAAAGCTCTAAAGGTGGGCGTCCTGTTATTTGAACGTTTGTCAGAAATATTCACGTTTCGAGGTCGTTCTTCTTTGCTTTAGCGCAACCAAAACGATCCTTTTTTGGATCGGATCGTCATGTGTGATGAATGTGAATCATCTACGACAACAGGAGACGTTTAGGACAGTGGTTGGACACCGATGTGCCATGAAGACACTTTTCAAAGGCGTAAACCTACAAAAAAAGATCATGGTTACTGTATACTGGTCAGCAGAAGTCGGCATTGGTCAGCAGAAGAGGTCCGATCCTGCTCCACGACAATACCTGTCCGCCCGTTTCACAAATCATAGTCCAAAAATTGAAAAAGTTGAGCGTTGAAGTTTGGCCTCAATCACCATATTCTACAGATATCTCACCTATCGACTATAATATTTTCAAGCACTTCGATACTTTTCTCACCGGTAGAACATTCGCCAATCAGGACCAGGCAAAAACAGCCTTCGTCGACTTCATTCGAATCCAGATCACACAACTTTTATGCTGACGAAATTAATCGACTTGTGCTACATTGGCAAAAGTGCACTGATTCAAATGACGCTCATTTCAATTAAATTGAATAAGTGTTCACTGGGATATTATACTATAAATTTGACTCATAAAAACGGACATTACTTTTGAAACAACCTAATCATTTTTTTAATTGCTGTATATTTGCTCAAAATAAGGGAAAGTCGATAACTTGTCCGACAAATTTTCAGCCTCATTTTATCAAACTGATAACCTGAATATGTCAGTTAAAGTTATAGAACACCTGTTCTATGAATAGTATAGTACAATGTTTGTCAAACTCAAGATGCTTGAAAGAGTTCCTTCATGAACAAGAGGAAAACTAACATTTCTGGAGTGAAAAATACCTTTTTCATGCAATCGCCAAGGAGATTAACGTACTCTGGGGGCAGAAGATTTATCAGTAAATGTTTTGGATATTAGTTTCATTGAAAAGCCAAATCCAGAGACTCTCCGTTTCATTGGCAATGTTCAATAAAACGCCCAGAAGCTTTTACAATGTTTATTGAAAGGTCTGCATGAAGATTCAAATCAAATAATAGAAAAAACCGAACCGATTCTAATTGAGATATGCAAAATTTTGAACGATTCTAAAAAGGCTGAAAACAGGGTTAGTTATTTTATGAGTGATGACGTCAGTATGAGTTAATGGATCAATTGGTAAATGAAAAAGCAAATCTACCAGCTGAACAATTTGCGTTCCACTCGACAATCGATTTCCTGGGAAAGACACCACCCACTATTCCCACACTAGAATCCTCAATGCCGGAAATTATTTTTCGACAGCGTCTATGGTCAAGCGAATTTTGAAACAGCTCAAGATCAACAAGGCGTCTGGCCCTGATGAAATGCCCGTCATTGTACTCAAAAAGTGCGCAAATCAACTCGCACCAGTATTTTGCTGACTTTTCAACCTGTCTTATAAGAAAGAATTTTTTCCTTCTTGTTGGATGATTGCTTACGTTCAGCCTATTCCCAAAAAGGGCAAGAAAAATCTTCCAAATAACTATAGGCCAGTCGCTTTGCTATCAGTGATAGTGATATCAAAAATCATGGAGAAAGTCGTTAACCACCATATTCTCAAATATTTGGAAGGCTTCAACATCTTAAGCGACCATTAATATGGCTTTCGGAAACAAAGATCAACAGGCAACCTTCTATGGTATGTCACTCATATTTGGAATAACGCAATCGAGAAACATGGAGAATCAAGGCCTTTGACGGTGTGTGGCATGAGGGTTTTCTGGCCAAACTTCGATGTTATGTCCTGTCGGATCATTTTTATGTATAGCTTTTCAGCTTCCTGAAAGAACGCTCCCTGCAAGTGGCCGTCGATGGATATCTCTCGAATACTTCCACCATCAACGCCGGTGTTTCCCAGGGATCCATATTGTCTCCAACCTCCTTTTTATTGTATATCAACNTTGGAAGAAACTAAGAATACAATATATTGCTTTGCTGACGACAGCACACTTGTCTCGTCATTCTATTTGGATTCCAGGAAATCGACTATGGAGGCACATCTTCACCGGCAGCAGGAGGTCGCATATCTTAATGAAGATCTAGAAGTGATTTCGAATTGGGGTGAAAGTAACCAGGTTCAATTCAATGCCACAAATACTCAGGCATCGGGTTTCTCCAAAAAGATAAATGCCTCCGAATCGGATATAATAATGTCAGGTCAGACAATTCCACTTTTTGTTTTGATAAGTTTGTTGGGGGTTAAAATGAACTCCAATATGTCTTGGGACAATCATGTCGCTGGAATTGCAAAGGCTGCTCCTCACAAAGACTTGGAACACTGTTCGGAACCAGAAAACTGCACACAAACAGAAAACAGACAGAACAAAAAACTCAGCAACTTTTGATGCTTTATCAAGCTCAGATCAGACTTTCTTTTGAGTATTGTTCTCATGTACGGAGTTCTGCCCTCAAACATACTCTGAAGGTGCTGGATCCTATCAGAAAAAAGCCATCCGCCTGATTGGAGAAGCGAACATCACGTGCAACCTTGATAGCCTGGAACATCGAAGAAAGGTTGGAGATTTGTCTGTCTTCTATAGCACATCTGATTGCAACAAGAGCGGTACATATCAGAAATACGCGACGGAATGTGGCAGTACACCTCGAACTTCACTGTTTAAGAACTCTTTCGTCTGGAGAACTGCGTTTATGTGGAATAAACTTCCTGAGAACGTTTTTCCAAATGAATTTAATCTCCAGCGATTCAAATCCAATGTGAATCGCTACTTCCGCTCAGGCACCGCTCTGAGAGCGCCTTAAGGATTTTCCTATAGTGCTTATGTTTTGTCCTTAAAAAAATGAAATGTTTTGTTATATTTTCAGTATATTTTTAGTACAGAATTTTTCTATTCAGAATACAAAATGAGCGAGTCTTAGATTTTTCCATTATTGATTATATTGACTTGTATGAAACTTTCAGTTGTAGAATACATTAGTGGTATCGATATTTTTTCTCAGTTTTAATGGTACTGAGAGAAATCTGAGTTTGACAGTCGCGTTTTCAAAATATTTCATAAATTTATATTTAAAATAATATATGGGAAAAAAGCCACATACTCGAGTGACAACATATTCAAAGAGTCAAGTAGGTACTGGATGTTAGGCAGATTTTCTGTTTCAATATCTTAATTAATGTACGAAAACAAAAAAAATTAAGTGAATCTGTCGAGCATAAATATACCTAATATGAGGAGGAGACAAAATAATAATTCTATTTTATCGAATCAAATCAATTTTTTCCAACCGCATTACTATGACACTCCAGTATTTTCTGTTCTGTACAAAAACGTCTTCAATGTTATCATTATAGCAGACAAATTTTCATTCACAAAATAAATACGGCTAGTGGAATGGCTTTAAGATGGAAATTGTCGTTTTGTAAATTAATACCACAGTATACTTTATACAGTAATCCTACTTCAGGTAATTTTTGGTTTGAATTTTTTACACGCAGACTCAGGAATTGCACTCTCTGGTCTGCGCAAACAACGAGTTCAAGACAGGCACGCAATCCTTCCATAGTTGTCAAATTTCGTGGTGGCATGGTTGACAAAGTAAATATATTTTGTCACATTCGATTAGTAGGGAGAAATGTCATTAGTGACAAATACGTCAGCATTCAGCATTGTAAAAACTGAAACTCCTGGACATCAACATCAAAGGGACCGACGCTAAGTGGGACTACTGTATATAACTATACTGTGTTAATACCAAATAGCTCAGTGGTGTCAAGTGGTGGTACGACATGATGATCATAGGTTTGACGAGTTCAAATCCCAGCGCAATTTTTTCTTTTGCTGTTAGTAACAAAATATTGTCATTGTACTAGTGTACTAGTGAAATAAATGAATATTTCCACATAAGTCGCTCATTTTCAACTTTAAGAAGAAAGGTGATATGAGCCTTGTTGTTGAGGATGTATTTATGAAACGAAATGCATGATAAATGTAGGATGTTCCATTAAAAAATATATCATTCAATGAAATATTTTGAAAACGCGTTTGTCATTATTTTTTGTTCTCGGCACCGAGAACGCCGTTAAAAATGCTACTAGTTTGCTATACAATTACCTCTTATTGTTTTCCAAACACTTCAGCCTTCGTTTCTTTTCAGTTGAAACTTCTCATAGGTAGGTATATATCTTTTTCTTACCTTTATATCTCGCCTCCTGAATTTTAGATGTTTTTCTCCTTAATAAAAAGAATGCAAAGCAAAGTCAAATCACTCAACAATAGTTATATTCCAATCAAAGATATAGTTCCAAAGACAAGAGAATAACTATATAAGGAATATGTTTCTAATTTTTTCTATTCAGTTGAATCAAATGAGAGATATTTGTCTCATCTCAGTGCCACCAGAAAATAAGAAAAAACAACACATAGTGATGAAGTTAATTTTATTGTAAACAATCTGAAAAGTCAACAAATAACAAATCAATCTTTCAAGAAAAACATAGAAAACAACCTATGCAACATATTTTTTAATAAAAATGTAAATGCTACAAAAATATATAATGAACTACATATAAGAATCAAAGGTATTAACAAAAAATAAACATTAATGTAATGTTCATGGAACGTAATATATGTATACTCTGAATATAAAACCAACTGTATAGCAATATAGTTGTTATTGCTATATAGTTGGGTCGACGAAAAAATGGTCATACGTCACCAATTTATGCATCCGATAAAGTGTCCATAAACTGGCAAGTAAAAGAAACGAAACCATGTGGCTACTGATCCGAACAACCTTACCTTTTAATGAACAATTGCTTTTATTTTTGAAATACACTGATAGTGAAACTCCAAAGTTATGATTCTGGGTTAATTTCATGAAATTCAAATTAATGAATGTAGCCGTTACTACGTGGTTAGAAATCATCGTGAAAAATGGGAATCATCTTTCTTCAGAATTAGACAGATTCATTCCAAATTGTAAGTAAAATTTACTCACAGTGTAAATGAAGTGCCCACAATATATTCAATATATTAGTTGTGAATACAATTATTTTTGCAGTGTAAAATAATTGAAACCGTACAAACTTTCCAATGAACATTTGAACAATGTGACCTTCTAAACGGTCTGAAAATAAAAAAAAATGTCAACGACTCACGTTTGTTCAGCTACCTCTCTTCGATATACTGAATGAAAGATATCACCCAAAAAGAGCTCTCGCTGATTGAACACAAATGTTAACTGCTAAGTTATCCTGACCGTTTTCCTTTATTCAGTAACTTTTCTTGTCAGTTACGATCGATATAGAAATAAAATTAAAAATACTATATATTATTTTTTAGTGATACAATAACAATTAACGTTTCCACACCTTTGCCATCATCAGTGTACACTGCCTGTGTAGTAGTGTTATCACATACAATTTTAAATGGCAAAGTTCTGAAACGTACGTCGTTACCGTGTCATTAAACATGAATATATACTATTATGTTTCAACTTGAAAATTAATTTTTTTCTCGTATTTTTGGTGATGATGCATGTGCTTTCTTAAATTTTCCCTATTATATCTCATGAAGCCACTCCTGAATATCTTGAGCGCTGGTTGTGCGATTTTTTCCATTTTAGTAATTAAAAATTATTTATTGGAAAACTAATGAACATATCAGTCATGATTTCAATATCGATGGAATACTTAATTTAATTTAATTCAATTTATTTTTCGAAATTGAATTGAAATTCTGAAAGGATGAATTCTTCGATATCTATTGAGAACCATTGAAAGGTCCCTCATTTATATTTTTTATAATCGAATAGGTGGGTAATTTAAGTTAAAGGCTCACTCATTAATTGGGATGTTACATTTGCTGTGTCTCTCAATACATAACATGAATAGCCTGTTAACTTTTGAACAATACAAATTATCGCTGTCGGATGAGGTGGCTACTCTTTTTTCATTACTTTTTAGAACTCTGAGTGTCATATTTTTTTCATTTCGTCTCTCATTCGAATCTCTTATGATTTCCGAGATCCCAGTAGAAGAAGGTCGAATTTGAAACACCCAGTATATGATAAATTTGGATTTTTTCCCTAGTTATTATTACTTGGTCAGAAATACATCTTCTTTCATAGACAGAGCTCCACATATCAAAATCATTTTGTTGTAGATGAAAGACGCTTATTATATTTCATAAATGTTTAGATTTGATAACAGTAAAATACGTTTCTTCTGAATAATTTGGCACAAATCTTCAAAACTAATGGATGTATCTACCAAATTCATAAGTAATCCTTAGTACCATTTTCAAAATGTTCTTTGGAATGAGACTCAATCACAGTTTTGTTAACCTTCTCGTCATCAAATTTTCGAGATTATACAAACGAAGACTCTGCTTTCGCATCTCCTATATGTTTTCCACAATTACCATTTGAATGAGAGTGCGAAACGAGAGTTGACTGAAGAGGATTTGATACGGGCAACACGACAGTCACCTTATGAGGCTTTGGACTACTTTTCCAAAATATGCACCTGGAAAAGATAGAGAAGTTTATTCGAAAATAAAATCTATATTTGAAAGATATCAAATTTGCTATTATTTTACTAATTATTAGCGAAAAGCTGCCATGAAATATTTTGAATAGATACTCACTATAATGTTTATTTTTACACGCTTTATATTAGCTTCATCTGTATGTATGCATGTATGTATGTATGTATGTATGTATGTATGATTGTTTGTATGCATTTTTGTGTGTAACTCTCAAGATCGGGATCTGTATTGACAGAATTATCGGCATTATTATTACACGCTTTATATTAGCTTCACCTGTATGTATGTATGATTGTTTGTATGCATGTTTGTGTGTAACTCTCAAGATCGGGATCTG
>WOGM01000361.1:0-13197 GCA_015342125.1 Leptinotarsa haldemani | reverse complement strand
TGACTTATGAGGTTGAATGTTTCAAAATATCGAATTTCTTAGCATCAAGCAGTTAAATTTTAACGACTGTTCCTTTAAATGGCTTGGCTCTGTTGGCCTTAAGGTTGTTTCTGAAAACTGATAAGGTTCCCTTTTTATACGAAAAACACATGTGTTTTGGTATCTAAAATTCAACGAAAAATATAATATATCCAACTTATTACACAAGTTCCGTCACAAATCATGCAAACTCATGAATCAAATGCTTTGAATTTTGATTATTGTCAGTTTCTAAATATATTATTTGTAAAATAACCAGGGAATTTCAGAAGTTGGCATTATCAAAGTGTCATCTATGTAGACAAATTATATTCAATTACGTGACAAATTCAGAATAACACAGAGTGGAAGTTGGTTTTTCAGGCGAGTCAATTTATTGATTTTTTTAAGATCCTGTTTAATAGATACTTAATACACACTCACATGAGTTATCATACTTGCTTTGAACGAAGGTTTGAATAGGTACTGTCTGATTGGAGATTAAGGGAAATAATGTTTTTGATTCCATATTTCCTTCTATTATCAGAGAGTTCAAAGACTTCAGCGACTTGCACCCCGAGGCAATCTCCAAAACCCCAAGAAAATCAATCGGAAACCTTCAAGTGTGACTCGAATTTGCACGTCATCGCCAGGAAGCTGAGCAAGACCTTGAAGGAGATCGCTCCCTGCGAAGAGTGCTCCAAACTGCCAGAATTAACCGGGGCCGCCAAGCTCATCAAGGACTTGACCGACCTGGTGGAGAGCAGGAAGATCCACATGAGTTCATTGGACTCGATTCCCAGCAAGAAGGACTGCTCGTGTCAATCTCCCCCGCAGACTGAGAATGAGTGGTGTCAGTGCAACAATTTTCGAGACGTCGCGGCTGGAGGATCTCCAGTAGAGGCTAGTGTCGTAGATTCGGGAGCTGCCAAAGAGAAGGGTGAGAGATATTCTCTTTCTGGACGTACCTGGGAATTAATTCACATATTTGGACTACATTCATTTTCACTGTTTTATTTTTTCCAGGCGACGTTTCAAAACCCACAGAAACGATTTTTTCCGTACCTCCAACCTTTGCTGAAAAGAACGAAAGCAGTCATTTGACTATAAAACCCACTGCAACTAGCTCTGATGGTTCTCCTGTTCTGGGAGAAGGTCAAGAATCTAGGTACTACACTGCACTTGACCAACCTTGTCCTTTCGTGTGCGATGAAAAAGGACCTTGCGCTTCTATAAACCGTCCTTGTGCCTTATCTAAGGCTGGAGTGATTCCAGATGAAGCATCTAAAGTACCTGGGACAATGACGAAAGCAACAGGGACTATGCCTTGTCCAAATATTTGTGGAGACTCCGCACCATGCATTGTGATCGGGAAACCTTGCGCAACTCCCAAAGATGAAGTTGCCAAATATACAGGAGACGATACTTACCCGATTGAAAATACCGCTCCTTGTGCGTCCATTGGAGTACCTTGCGCTCGCCCGAAAGGAAAAATTGAATCTGTTCGACCAGCCGGAAAAGTAACTAAAGACACCGGGAGCGAACCATGTCCTCTGATTTGTGAAGATCTCGCCCCATGCGCAAATATTGGAAAACCTTGCGTTCTTCCCAAAATAAAAATTGAGGCGGAACAACCACCTGAAAAAATGACCAAAGACACAGCTAGCGAACCCTGTCCTCAGATTTGCGAGGACAACGCTCCTTGTGCAGATATCGGCAAACCTTGTGGACTTTCCAAAGAAAAAATCCATCTAGAACAACCACCCGTGAAAATAACCAAAGATACAGCAAGCGAACCATGTGAACCTTTCAAAGAAAAAGTCCGTTTGGAACAACCACTCGTTAAATTAACCAAAGATACAGCAAGCGAACCATGTCCTCAGATTTGCGAAGACAACGCCCCCTGTGTAGATATCGGCAAACCATGTGAACCTTCCAAAGAAAAAATCCATCTAGAACAACCACCTGTTAAAGTAACCAAAGATACAGCAAGCGAACCATGTCCTCAGATTTGCGAAGATGACGCCCCTTGTGTAGATATCGGAAAACCATGTGGAACTTCCAAAGAACAAACCCATTCAGAACAACCACCCGTAAAAATAACCACAGACACAGGAAGCGAACCTTGTCCTATGATTTGTGAAGATCCCGCTCCATGTACAGTTATCGGAAGACCTTGCGCGATCTCAGTTACTCCTGACGACACAACAATAATGGAAAAGAAGGAAGAAGAACCCTCTCCTTCTGATGTGACAGCTGTTGCAGAACCTGATCACGATACAACCCTGGAACCAAAGCAATTCATAGCCTCGGAGGAACCCTCCGCTGACGAAAAAAGCTCAGAAGAGACGGTGCCTTGTGGTATGGTTTGTGGTGACACCGCTCCTTGTTTTTCCTTTGGTAAGCCTTGCCAAAAACCTGTCAAAGCTGTGGAGGGAAAAGTTTTGGAAGATGAAAAGATTACCAAAAAAGAATCTACGGCCACAGGAGAAGAAGTCGCAAAATATATAACTGGGATTTTGATGAATACGATTACCCCGGCAAGTTTGAAAGATGAACTAGTTGCTGCTGTAGGGTCTGAAGACCTTGCGAAAGCAAGAGAAAAAGAAGCTGTGCCGTCAGAAGGTGTGAAAGACTCTGAAGAGCCGATAGTGGATAAACCCCAAGCTGAAGAAGCAGAGGCGCCCGATGTTGTTCAGGAGGATTTGGCTAAAAGTGGGAAAATTGTTGAAGAAAATCTTTCAGAGGCCTCAAAACATGACACCGACAATACAAAAGAAACTGTTACTTCAGAAGAACCGGTAGAAGAAGTATCAGAGACACCAATCCAAGGAGGAGACAAACCAACCGAGCAGAAAGACAACCAAATCTTGCCTGTTTCTGACAAGGGCAGCAGTGCTGATCCAGAAGAAGAGGTAGTATTACAAGCAGTCGTCTTGGATGTCTTGGAAACTCCCACAAAAGATGAAACCATCACGTCAGAAGACAAAGAGGAAAAACCAGACCTGAAGCCGGAGAATATTTTTGAAGAAACATTCGTCGGAGATTTTCCGTTCGAAGTGGAAACCGGAGCTATTGGTTTGGATGAACCTCCGTCAGGTCTTCATGTCACAACGACAGTGACCACCTCCGGTAATTTGGAAGTCATCACCGAAGGTCCGGCTGGGCTTATTGAAACTGCATTGACTTACCAGGAAGACGGAACTATAGAGGTAGGTGTAGTCAAACAAGTGACATTTCAAATAAGTTTAGTTCGTCCCCATCAAAAATTATCATTAACGGAAGGTTGAACTTTGTAGGTGTATAAACATATTGTTCTTTGTTGCTTCTCCGACCCCACCGCAGACAAAGCTGGTTTAGGTCCATAACAGCTTAGTTTAAAGGCTTTGAGCCGTAAAAGGCGGGGCTTTACTTCAAGCGAGCTTAAGGCTGATTTTCGTTACGATGCATATACAATTGACGAATTAGGCGAGACAGAAAGCTGGATTAGGTTCATAAAAGCTTAGTTCAAAGGCTCTCAGCCGCAAAAATGAGGGCTTAGTTTGAAAGCTCTTAACCGCAAAAAGGCGGGATTAACTTCTAGCGGGCTTAAGACTGATTTTCGTTACGGTGCATATGAACTTTACGAATTAAGCTAAGCTAAGCCAAGCTTAATAATGTGAGGGGAAAAACGGCCATTAGTGATATGAAAGATTGAAAAAAAGAATAGTCAGGCATCAGAGCTAAGGCTATTATCGCAGGACAGAACTTGGTTTTACCAAGCTGGATTAGGTTCATAAAAGCTTAGTTTAAAGGCTCTGAGCCGAAAAAATGAGGGCTTAACTTCAAGCGAGCTTAAAGATGATTTTCGTTACGATGCATATAAAATTTACGGATTAGGCGAAACAGAAAGCTGAATTAGGTCTATAAAAGCTTAGTATGAAGGCTCTGAGAAGCAAAAATGCGGGCTTAGTTTAAAGGCTCTTGACCGCAAAAAGAGAGGATCAACTTCAAGCGGGCTCAAGGCTGATTTTCGTTACGATGTATTTACGGATTAGGCGAGACAAAAAACTGAATTAGGCTTAGTTTGAAGGCTCTGTGCCGCAAAAATGAGAGCTTAGTTTGAAAGCTCTTAACCGCAAAAATGGGGGATTAACTTCTAACGGGCTTAAGGTTGATTTTAATTACGGTGCGTATGAAATTTACAAAATAAGCGAGACATAAAGCTGGATTAGGTTCATAAAAGCTTAGTTCAAAGACTCTGAGCTGCTTAGTTTAAAGGCTCTTAACCGAAAAAATTAGGGATTAACTTCAAGCGGGCTTAAGCCTGATTTTCGTTACGGTGCATATGAAATTTACGAATTAGGCGAGACAGAAAGCTGGATTAGGTCCATAAAAGCTTAGTTCAAAGGCTTTGAATCGCAAAAATGAGGGCTTAACTTCAAGCGAGCTTAAGGATGATTTTCGTTACGATGCATATAAAATTTACGAATCAGGCGAGACAGAAAGCTGGATTAGGTTCATTAAAGCTTAGTTCAAAGGCTTTGAGCCGCAAAAATGAGGGCTTAACTTTAAGCGAGTTTAAAGCTGATTTACGTTACGATGCATAAATAAATTTACGGATAGGCGAGACAAAAAGCTGAATTAGGTTGATAAAAGTTTAGTTTGAAGGCTCTGGGCCGCAAAAATGAGGGTTTAGTTCAAAGGCTCTTAACCGCAAAAGAAAGGAATTAACTTCAAGCGGACTTAAAGCTGATTTCCGTTACGGTGCATATGAAATTTATGAATTAAGTTAGGCTAAGCCAGGCTTAATACTGTGAAGGGAAAACGGCTATTAGTGATACGAAAGATTGAAAAAAAGAATAGTCAGGCATCAGAGCTAAGGCTATTTTCTCGGGACAGAACTTGGTTTTACCTCATAAGAATTACGTAAGTTTTTCATGAACAATCGGTAATAAAATCAATTTGCTCGTAGGTTGTTACCCAAATAACGGAATTGTCAGGAGATACCGAAGGAACTGCCACTACGGATGAAATTGGGAAGACAGAAATCGGAGCAACCGAAGACATACCAGTCGTTATAATCGAAGGCGAGAGAGCAAAGAAACGTTCTGGGAAAGATCCAATAACACCTTCGCCGGAAGCCGTAGCTGAATTCAGCGAGGCCAAACAAAAAATGATCAAGATGATGAAGGAGAAAGATTCAATATTGACAGGTAAATCCACTATTACAATAGGTATACTCACTGGATTTTTACACATGCTTCGTCAATATGAGCATCCAAAATGAGTCGAGAAATTAATGAAAACGAAAAAAGGTGGTTACTGACCCGAAAAACGGAGATGTAATTTGCAAGTTTCGGGTAGGAACACAGAACCACAGTATTCTGTTTACAGTAGTTTCACTCAGCGTCGGTCCCTTTGATGTCGGTGTCCAGGAGTTTCATTTTTTATAATGATGACGTATTCGACACTAATGACATTTCTCCCTACTACAATCTCAACCAAAGCGTGTATACACTGCTCAACATAACAACTATTCATATAAACTGCCCAAAAAAAACAGTCTATGAAAACCATGTTGGTCACCTGAGAAAATTGTACAAATGATAATTTTGCATTTGTGTAATATTCAAGCAACCCAGATCATTTGAACAATGATGAACTATGTTTCAAGTAGATTTTAAAAATTCATGGGATCGGCAGATGTTCATAATCGGATGTGACAAAATATATTTTGATTTATCAGTAGGTTGGGTGAAACCCAGGAAATTCGACAACTATGGAAGGATTGTGTGCCTGTCTTAAACTCGTCGTTTGCGCAGACCTAAGACATCGACGCGTGGGTCTGCGCGTAGGAAAATTCAAACCACAAATCAGCCCTTATGAAATTACTGTATACAAAATATACTGTGGTATAGGTGTCAATATAAACAACAAAAAAAACACCTAAATTAAATCACAGCACAGTTCCATTGTAATATTCATCAAGATTATAGTACGCTTTAGTTGCAAGGGCATCTTTAACAAGATTTTTGAACTTTTTATAGCTTTTTTCCTTCCTAATTTCGTAAGGTATGTGATTATACAGCTGTTTACTTTTATAAATTGAAGGATACTTTGTCTGGCTTGTTTTTGGAACAGAAAGATGTATTTTATTTTCTGTTACTTGCCGGGTTATGTAATTTATATGTTCTGGAGTTCCAACCATATTATGTTTTTTGTAAATCAGGTAAACAGTTTCCAGTATGAAAATATAAGTAACAGTGAGAATTTTTTCTCTCAAAAATAATGGTCTTCATGAAAAATGAATGTTAGGAACAGATGGAAATGACCTCTTTCCACAAACTGAAGTACACCCTACTTGAGTTAGAACAATGTAAAGCAGTATATAAAGTGAAAAATGACAGTATTAATAAACTCGTATTCAACAATTAATTTTATGAGTATAACACAAGTGGTAGAAATGTGTTCTACACCAGCTGTAGAAGTTTCTAATGAATTGCATTGAGTGTGTTTGAGTTACCTAACTATTGTTCATTTTTGAAAAGTTTGAAAGAGCTTATATCTGATTTTTTTCTTTCAACATAAGTTTTATTGTATTTTATTCGTTATTTGTATTTATTGTATATTTGTTCTATCTAGGGAGATAGTTTTTCAGAGTTATCAACCACCTTCATGACTATCCAAATATGTTAATATTATATTTTCATATCCAGACTCAAGGCATTACTTATTGAGAAAATTTGTTACAATATTGATTAATTTATGTCATACAATTCTACCTACAAAAGGGTGTTCATTCAACTTGTTTGTGCTGTTGATCAAACAAGATCATTTGTATTACGAGCCTTTTAACCTTCTCCAAATGTGTTCTTGTGTATCTACTTTCATTTAGTTTCGATCTTTTATAAGAATTTTCATAATTATATATTTTAGTTCGGTTCCTTTTATATTTGTAACTTATAATTATGACATTGTTGTCAGTTACTGCTTGGATGTATTTACATATAGTTGTGCTATTCAACTGACAAAGATTTATTAATATTATAAACTAGTGAATAAGACTACCTAAGGACAGATCCATTTTAAAATTTGTGTAGTCATTGACAACTGTGACTAATTCAACTTGGCACATACTGATTTACATGTTGAACTAAGCTCTTAGTTATGAGTTAGATGTTGGCCAAACTTTCAAGGCGTAGTTCTTAGTCCTGATTGGATTTCCAGGAACGCTCTTCTGATGAATTTTGAGTTTTATCTTGAGGTTTAGATTTGGTAAATTACTTTATGCAAAAACTTCTTAGGACGAGTTGCTAGGATATCTGCATACTTGCATGTCCTGAAACTGCATTAATTGACAACTCGATTAACGAAATTTTGGAAAACGGTATTTGTTGGTCTACGAAAAGAAATATTAACTACCAATGAAATGGAAAGAATTTTGACATTCTTGATATATGACATAATGTGCAGTTCCAAACTGTCTATCACTGATATTGTCGCCACCAAAATATATTGACTGACTGACAATAAAGATCGAATTGTTTTCAGTTTCTTCGCTTTCATTGCCATAAATATATACTCCTTACAAATCAAATTTGTTGGTCACAATAATATTGACCTTGTAAGGCAGGTAGGTTTACTTAATAGATGTGTTGCATTAATACCCGTGTTAATGACAAACAACAGTACGTGTACGCAGTAACTTATCAGACAAATTAGAAGTTTGTCGATTCTAAACGGTCAAGAGAATTCCAAGTATAAAACTTGTGAACGGTTAAGGACTCACAGCAAGATTAACCCATATTGATAATTGGGTGTTTTCTTGGCGTAAAATCCCAAGAACTTCATCTCCATCAGGCAACTGATCGGCATACAGTTCGATTACCTAAAAACAACTCAAATGAATCAATTATCAACCATTAGGTTTCATGCTGACTTCATCCGTGTCACGAAGGGGAATTTCAATGGAAGCAGCCATTAATACATATGCTTTTTACAGTACATATCAGAATTAAAACATCCTCATCCTCAATTCATACATTCACAATTTTCGAAAAAACACTTTTGACATTTGACCACTGTAAAAGTCAAATATCTTCCTAATCAAAATTTAGTTGGATAGTACAAAAATAAAATGTCAGATGGCAACCTATTCTGTGCTCAGAACTCACGAGTTCTGTGCCATCTGTCATTTTGAGCTCTTTTGTCATAACAAGCAAATATAATTTATTAATTTGTACTTTTTGTAGTCAAAGATTATCTTTTAAATAAAAACGGAAAAAGTGATGTTATAAAATGGTAGAACCTATATTCGATTACCAATTTCGTTTAATATTAATAGGTGACAGTACAGTGGGAAAAAGTTCTCTGTTGAAATATTTCACGGATGGAAAATTTGCTGAGGTATGCAAGAAAACAGTTCTATTTTTACCGTCAATTTCAAAAATTGTTTAGCTTTCAGATCCCACCGTAGGAGTGGACTTTTTCGCAAGGCTTATTGAAGTGAAAGATGGTACTAGAATCAAACTTCAACTATGGGATACGGCAGGACAAGAGAGATTTCGGTCCATAACAAAGTCATATTACAGAAACTCGGTCGGTGCTCTCCTGGTATATGATATTTGTAACAGGGCAAGTTTCGAACACATACCGGTGTGGATGTCGGAGGCCAGAAGACACATCGAGCCTCATCGTCCAGTGTTTGCCCTCGTGGGCTGCAAAGTAGATCTTGTCAACAACGGAGGTCAACGAGAAGTGTCGAAAGAGGAAGCGAAAGCGTTTGCGGATCAGCATGGCCTGTTTCACATGGAAACATCGGCTAAGACTGGCATGAATGTGGAGGAATCTTTCAAATGTGTCACCCAGGAAGTATTTAACAGAATTCAAACAGGTGAATATAAAGTAGAAGACGGTTGGGATGGTATTAAAACTGGTTTTGCGAGACCTAATGGTCTAGATTATAATTTAGTTGAAGCCGAGGCAGCAAAGTCATCCTGCTGTTAGATTGGCATGGAAACGGTGATTTTATCAAGTGATTCTATAAATTATGTAAATATATGTTTAAGGTATTCAGATTGGTGATAGTGTATAGCGAAGTAGACTTGCTATGAAATACTGAGTCTAAAAACTATTTTTAGAAACTGTTCAGTCTACAGTAGGACTCATCAAAATGTCGTTTGAAAAATATTTTATTTGTATGAATTCTCAACAAATACCAAATTGGAGCTTATCAGCTCAAGACTATGGACATCTGCATTTGACAGCCAGGCGGGCAATGATGGATAAACAATGGACATCCAAATCATGTTCTATGTATATCTTATAAATGTCCAAAAAATACTAACCTGTATGTCTATGAAATATCCATCAAGGACGTCCATATATTATCCTTCAAGGACATTCTTGAAATACTCTTTTCTGTGTTGGGAGTCTGGAGAAGTAGAAAACAAAAAGTGCAAGTAATTATCTTAGCAAGACAAGCAAAAGATCTAAATGTCATCGTTGATCATCTTTATTTTGAAATCTAAATAATGTCCAACTTTATATAAGCAGCTCCTCAGATGAACTATTCATTTTTTGATTATATAATATATTATGAATGTCTAATGACCAGAATTGGATATACGTAGGATATTTGGTATTATGTGGAAGTCCTGGTGAAATTTACTGTCAAAAGAGAAATGAAAAAGTTTTTGGATAGTGTCGACTTTTGGTCTCTGCTGTAGATTTAAGTATATATTGATCAAATGGTTGACTTACAATGAGATTTATGGAACATATATTGAATTAGAGTATATATCAAACAGAACCTATATGGGAACCTTAGAATAGATTACATATACTTACCTATGCCTATTTATTTTTTTATTTTTGACTGAATTACTGACAATGGAGAGTTATTTGCAGTTTCATTTCTGCCTCATTTGGAAGTTGAAATTTTCTGCTATAAACATTTTAAAATGGTCAAATAATTCATAAATCATTAGCGATTGTGGGTTTATTAATACTTGTTTGTCATTAAGTAGTGTTCATTAAAATCAATGTTCAAAGGTTGGAAAATATTCCGACAAAAAAAGTTATCAATTATGTATTTATTCAATTTCTGAGAGAGGTGCAAGAGTGGTTGAACTTTGCTGTTGACCAAGGCCAGATAATGCTAATATTGATTGGGAGAAATGAATTCCAATTGTTTTTTTTTGTTCAGTATTTGAATGTCAATGGCATTGAATTGTAATGATTATACATATAGTTGTATGCTAACTTGTGATAATGCAACTGAAATAGTCCATTATTTTGGAACAACTCTGAGGTTGTGTTTCTTCAGTTTTGCCAATACAGGTAATCCAACGGAAAAATTTCAACAGATTTCCATCGTAACTTGGTGTGATCACACAAAGTTTTTCATAATTTTTTTCAGTAATTCTCATTCTTTTATTGTTTCTCCTGTGTTTGGTTGTTCCTTGAAAGTTTTAAGACATCTTAGAAATAACTGGTTTCTCTACAATTTCAGTACAAAAATCAATATGTTGAAATAATGATCTGTATCAAGCTTTTCTTTGTTTGATTATTTATAGATTGATTTTTCAAATCATGATATGTAAAATACATTTGACAAGTCAAAACAGTTGCTACAAATGATCGGTAGAGGCAAATTAGTAGTAAAAATGAGACTCTGGGAATTTACATGATATATTTAATGAAGTTGACATGTTTTGGAGTTTTGAAAATTAGTCATTGTCAACTTGAATTCACATACACCTTAACTTTTTAGTGTGATGTCATTTGTCAGTGTGAGTTTGTATTCAACATTTTTGGCAGATTTACAGACGTGTGTGCCAACTTTGAAAAACTTGACTATGCCAAATAAAAATGGTTCAAATAAATTCATGGTTATTACAATTTTTGATACCTTTATGCAGCTATTCAAAATTCTTTAACATATTTTAGAAATTAACTGGTATAGACAATTGAACAACTTCAACTTTTGATGTTTTTTTATAATTTTTTCAATATCGTCATTGTATTATCAAAAGTTCAAGAGTAGAAACTGTCGGTGTTCTATAATTGATGCTTCAAATGGTTGATTATCTGTAATTGACAGCTGAAACTGATCAGTTGATTATAGATAATTGACAGTTTAAACTCATGATTGGAGCAGGATAATCGAGAGCTTGAAAAAATACTCAGTGTCCCTTCAGCACTTTTTTCTCTTCTACCAATTTTAATCGATGATGATTTCTATTGGAGCTCAACAAATTATATTAATTTTAGTAATGTATGAGTACCTACTTGATCTAGTCCAAAAACATTCACATAACTTTAAGAGAAATTTGACATGTTATTTTGTACAATAACGTTGTACTGATTTGCACTTATTGAATAATAAAAAAATTAAAATTTCAAGTTTCAGTTTTATTCATTGAAATTACCTATAATTAGTGGTGTGTAAGTATCTTCTGCATTTACTTGTTTGACACATTTCTAATAGTAATAACTACTAGAATAAAAAAGTAAAACTGACAATTGGAAGAATTTTCAAAATTACTTTACAGTTGACAGCTGATAAAAGGTTAAAAATTTTCCTGAAGAAAAATATCTCATGTAGACTTGTGATAATATTTGAAAATATTCCAAAACAAGAACTGCACCAAACAAGTTTGCGCCTTCAGGATATATGTTAAAAAAAATGTTAAAATATGTTTTTTTCGGTTACCAGCTGTCGCATCCCTACGAACGACCACCCTCAGAAGTGGAAACTTGTGTAAGCTAGGGACTAACGAGGTCTTACGTTTCAACGTGTGACTCTTAACACGATGATGATAAAGGTGATGAAAACTAATCATTCTTTCCAAGATTGATCTCTATTCATATCTTACACTTTCACTTTCCAATACATTACAATGACTCTGGAAGTTTAACAACGTCCGGTGTGCCCCAAGGATCCCATTTGGGACCATTGCTGTTCAATGTTTTATGTACAACATTCGGCACTGATTTTCCAATGCAGAACTTCTAAGCTCCGCAGATGATTTAAAAGTTTACAAAAAATCGATTCACCACTGTATTGAACTCCACAGCGAACTAAATCAACTTTCTAATTGGTGTTTTTCTTAATGGTATGGAACTAAATACACGTGAATGTGATTCCATAATTTTTAATTGAAAATGTATTCCTTTAACATTCTCCTATTGTATAAATCAAGTCCCTCTCAATAATGTTATGGAATTAAAAGACTTGGGTTTATTTCTGGGCAACTCTCTTTCGTTTCAGTCTCACATATCAGCCATCGTTAATGAGTCTCTCAAAATGCTAGGCTTCCCAAGAAGATGCACTTCAGACTTCACTTTTTTTAACGCAAAACAAGCGCTACAAGAAAATCCTCAAGGCGCTCTCTTCACATTGAATTTGAATCGCTGGAGATTAAATCCATTTGGAAAAACGTTCTCAGGAAGTTTATTCCACATGAACGAAGTTCTCTAGATGAAAGAGTCCTGAAACAGTGAAGTTCGAGGTGTAGTTAGTTGAACCTCCTGGAATGACGAGACAAGCGTGTTGTTGTCAGCAAAGCAATATATTGGATTCTTTTTAAGTCGTTGATATACAATAAAAGAGGGTTGGAGACAATATGGATTGCAGAAAACACCTGACAAGACGCTATCGGAAAGTAATTTCCGGCATTGTGGATTCTACTGTAGATGTGGGTGGTGCCTTTCCCAGAATATCGATTGTGGAGCGGGACGCAAATTTTTCAGCTAGTATATTTGCTTTTTCTATGGCTGTTGTTGCAATTGAACCATCCGCTTGTATTAGTGATGGAATTGTGGATTTTGCAAAGTTCTGATTAACAGCTTTAGCTACCGACCAGAAGGATATAGACCCTTTGGTATTGGCAAGCAGTTTATCCTAAATGAAGTTCTTTGCTTTCATTTATTCTAAGTTTGCAGCTGTTGCGAGCATTAACAAATTTAGTTCGGTTCGATATGCGTATATATAATCCATTCGATTTCCAGTGAGAAAAAACGAGAAGGACATTCCCAAAAATACCATTCCATATGTTGAACCTTGGAGTTTTGTGTGTGTATACCTCGTCAATAACCTTGGGATTGCACAATGAGGTGATCAACTACATAGTTCCAAATAAAAAGTACCTACACTAATTCAAAAACCATATTTCAAATGAGAATATATTATTT
>WOGM01000360.1:0-13207 GCA_015342125.1 Leptinotarsa haldemani | reverse complement strand
CGCTTTGTTTGATATTGAGAAACAGTGGGTGTGAGTATTCAATAAGTGGACGACAGATTAGTTTATATATTCGGCTTGCTGTTGATATGTTTGCACCTGCTCCCGGGTTTGTCAAACTTGTGAAATGTGAGGCTCTTGCAATCACTTTCCTTTTTTTTGTTATTGACGTGGCTGTTGAAACTTAGTCTGGAATCAAGTGTAACACCTAGGTAATTTAACTGTTGATTTGGCATGTAAGATATGTTGGAAAACGTTGATTGTTGGAGAAGTTGGGGAATTCCGATGATTAAATATGATGAACTGAGACTTCGATGGGTTTGGCTAGAACCTTTATTTATTAAACCAGTTATTTATCATTATTGCAAGATGTTCCAAATTGTTAATAAGTTTGTCCAGGGTTTGATTGTGTGCAATTAGGGCGGTGCCATCTGCCTACTGGAGAATATATGCTTCACTCCTAAAGTGGTTGAAATCATCATAGAATTTTTAGAATAAATTCAATTCAAAGCGTGTTTTACTATACGGTAGCTTCATGAGCTTTCAAGAGAAAAATTTAATGATAATAAAGGTAATTACTATTATTATTCTGTTTCAACAACTTTAAGCAATCAAAAATTGTTAACATTGAAAGCCTAAGATAAGTGTCTCAAAGCAATATTCATTTATTTTCCCATAATACCCTGGGTGAGATTGGTACATGACACTAAACTTTTGGATTTTCCCTAAAGTCTGGAAGTAAAAAAATGTGGCACTAAAACTATAGATAATGACAAGAAACATTTTGTGAACCACTTAATCAAAATTAGTTTGTGAAGATGAAGGGTGTTTGATTCATTATTTCACCTCTGTTCTACAAGCTCTCTTGGCCTCTTTCATTGGGATGATTGGCCTTTGGTTTCGATGTCACAACCATATACCCATGATTTGTCACCAGGTACGGCCTTTTTATGCGAATCTGGATCGCCTTTGACTTCATTCAACAATTGCTGAGGGATGATCATGCGACAGTTTTTTTGGTCAATATTCAGCAATTTCAGAACTAACTTAGCTGCCACATGCCACACAGTATCCCATGATTTACACAGTTAAATTATTTGGAAGAATCACAAAACACTACTGCTAATGTATTCTTAAAATTTATATTTTCTTAAATAATTATAGAAAAGAAAATATATTATCATACATTATACAAGAAGCTCTTGTATGTTGAGCTGACTCACCCATATGTAAGAGCGTTCGGCTGGATACCGAATTTTTTCATCAAAACTAGAAGTTTCACGGCAAGTAGCGGCCTAGAGTGTTCTCCGCACAATTGCATCATCAGTCTGTAGCAAACTTCGTCGCAAGCTAACCGTAGCTTTGTAGCTCTAACAAGAAGCTCGTAAGATTGTTGCAAGATGGCTTTTTCTTTGCCCACGTTGAGGTGAAGCATGCTGGGAAGGATCATGAAGTAGAGGGTGTGACACGTTCCGCACAAACATCTAGCCCATGAATCTGGTGATCGCAAAGATTTTCTAAAACACAGTATGAAATCATACCAATCTGAAGAGAGGAAAGTATTTCTGTACCTGGCTAATTTTTGAGCAAATTTTATCTCCTGTTTTGTTCTTCTTGCCATGGGAGACCCGGGAATAACAGACTGCAACAAAGAAGAAAGAGGGTTCTTCTTTTTGCCAAAGGTGATGAGCAGTTCGGGGTTTAAGTTGAAACGGGTATATTCACAAAATTCACCTGAAAAAAAGTTTTCGTTTCGAAAAGATACAAATAAACTTTTTTTTTATGAATATACCAGGCGCAGTTGGCTCTGGAGGCAGAACGAATACTGTCCTATCACTCTTATGCATCAAATCCAATTCAATCAGTCTTAACATGGGTCCCTCTTCATTTCCGATTTTCTCCATGCAGTCGTCAAAGAAGGCCAAACCTTGATCACCATCTGCTACGAAGCTTCTTTCTTCAATGAATCTTGAATATAAAGTATTATTTTAATTAATGACACTCGATTTTTTTGGCCAAATTACATTTCTATGGAGTGAGAGGTGTTTACCTGGACATAACGAAATATATCAAATTGTTGGTTTAGGAAATGCCAAAAGTGGGAAAAGAAAAATATCAAGAGGAGTGCCACAAGGGTCAATATTGGAGCCATTTCTGTTTCTAATCTATATCAACGACCTGTCTCACGTGATGAACTCGTCAGACATAGAAACTATTTTGTATGCAGATAATGCAACCTTGGGCAAAAAAATATATAAAATAGATTATCCTCATAAGATCCATACTGACAGAGAAAGCTCGATCCATGGTTCACATCAAATGACTTGATTCTCAATGAACAAAAAACAGAAACTCTAACTTTTGTAACAATTTGCTGAAATCGAGATAACAAAAATTCTACCAAATTTTTGGGAGTACAAATAGATTCCAACCTGAAATGGATAGACCATATAAATAGCATGTGTAGTAAACTTAATAAGACAGTTTTTGCTATCAGAAGAATTTAAACAAATAGTTCATCAAAGTGCGGCACTTGCAACATATCAATCACTTTTTCATTCAATCCTTAGATAAGGTATAATCAATTGGAATAATGCATCGAAGGTACATCTTAATAGAATATTTGTCATTAAAAAATCTGGAGTAAGAAGCATAATCTCTGTCAATTATGATGAAAAGTGTCGACCAATATTTGTAAAACTTAAAAATAATGACCCTATTATCAGTTATTGTCTATGAAAATCTGTTTCTTGTTCAACAAAACATGATAAATAAAGTGGCTCACAAGGATATACACCAACATGATACAAGAAATAAATCAAAACTTGTTCTTACAGCTAATATGTTGAAAAGTACAGATAATATAGGAATTAAGCTAAACAATGCCTTATCTGTCGAATTTCGTAACTTGCCATTTAGAAGATTCAAAAACGTATCAAAGAAAATATTATCCAAACATCCTTTATATGATATTGATCAATTTTTCGAAGTTATTCAAGAAGAGACACTTTTATGTAGTCACCTCCCGAACTTTTACTGAACTTTGTATATATAATATGTTAACTGTGTGATTTATAATTTGTAAAAGCTCATGGTTGCACATTTTTATCCTGTTAACTTGTATTTTTTATACACCTAATTTATCTACAAGAATTTTTGTGGAACTATGTTGACGAATTTTATACTATCAAACCTATTTTAGAAATTATATTGACGTGTCTAAAAAAAACTGTTTCTTGAGACTAATAAAATTACTATTATTATTATTATCAGCTCATTACGGTTTTACAGTAAAATATCAAGACTGTTCTTTAGATAACATTTTCAATAGAAATATAGGGCCTTGGAATAAGAGAAAAGTTGTTAATTCTTTCATCTTTGTTATTATTTATTATATAAACCAACATATATATTTAGTGAAAAGGTAAATAATGCATACAAAAAAATGGAGAATATTTAAAATGTATTTGAGTTCAATATATGATTGTGTACAACGGTTTTATTCATTTTATAAGAAATTCACTTGTGAGAGATTTCCTTACACGGGCAAACCTGTGTGAATTCCTGGAGCAAGAACTGGCACAGAACAATTACAAAGATACTCACTGTCCACTGGGAGGACACCTGGACAAAATATGGCTGTACAAACGAAGACCTTAGCTGTAGCCAATGCAGCTCATCATATTTTATACAAATGCGAAGCACTGGATCACAGGAAGCAAACAATGTATAGTCAATCCAAAATACGTCCAGAAAAATATCACATACGAGGGTGGTTTGAAGTTTCCGACCTAACAAAGATGCAAGACATTTTTTTCAGATTTTTTTGCCCGTCCCAATAGTATTCGGCGTTTTTTTCTGCAAAAAAATTGTATAAGAAAGTGATTACCTCTTCATTTGACGAAAATCTCTGCCCTCCGAGCGCAATTCTTAGATGAGGGAACAAAAAAAAAGTCCCTTGGGGCTAGATCTGGTGAGTAAGGCGGATGGTCAAGCAGTTCAAACCATTATTCGTTGTTTTTGCCATGACAACTGCTGGGATGTGAGACGGTGCGTTGTCTTGGTGAAACAGGATTTTCTTTTTCTGCAAATGTGGCCGTTTTTCCACAAGTTCTGCCTCCAGCTTGTCAAGTAACGATAATATGAATGATAAAATGACTCCATGACTAACCCAAAAAAAAAAACGCCATCACTTTCCCAGCCAAAAAACTGTTTTTGCTTTTATGGAGCCGGTTCTCCCTTTGCGGTCCACTGTTTGGACTGTATTTTTTGTTTCGGGTGTATAATGGTGTATCCAAGTTTCATCTACAGTATTTAATCATCGAATCTCGACTTTATTGCGCCTAAACTGAGCCAACAGAGCGTTCGAAATGTTCATTTGAACGCGTTTTTGGCCTAAAGTGAGCAAACGTGGAACCCAACGCGCGGACAGTATTCTCATGCCTAATTTTGATTTAACATGTGAATAACAAGTTTTTTTGAAATTTTCATAACCTCTGCTATCTCTCTCACTTTGATTCGGCGGTTGTCTAACACCATTTGGTGAACTTTGGAGATGTTTTCGTCGGTAGTTGCAGTTTTTGGAAGTCGCGAACGTTCATTGTCTTCCAAGCTCTTACGACCATGTTTCAATTCAGCTGCCTAAAATTTCACTGTGGTAAATAATGATGCGGAGTCCCCATACACAGAATCCAACTCATACTTGATTTGCACAGGCGTATTTCCTTTCAGAAACAAATATTTAATGACAGCTTGATACTCGATTTTGTTCATTTTCATATTTATTTATTTAGCATATGGCTTATCCACATCACAAAACATAATTGTATAAAAGCTTAAAGAAACACAGGAAATTAAGTTTACAAAGAAACATTTAAGTCACGTATATATGAGTTGCTGTCCGGAAGTTCAGGGGGTCACCGGTGTAGGCCCTCAGTGGGCAGTCTTCAACGATGTGACTGATTGTTTGCATATCATCTCCATAGTCGCACCTGGGGGAAAGGTTTTTAGCTTATTTACATAAAAACACTCACATCAATTCACTAAAACGACTGTTACATAACAACTGCGCGTCTGAAAAGACTGAAACTTTGGTGATTTACTGTCAACAGATGAACAACGAAATTCCCTAGCTTTTTTTTACGAGTGCTGCCATCTTCATGTTGAGGTCGAAAACTTTTCAGGCCACCCTCGTACAACTAGCAAGGAACCTGTTCAAACTAGTACAAACGATAAGATTGTTGGAACAGGTGTCATGTAAAAGATGGAGGAAAACGCAAGTCCATGAGGCTGCAGTGTTTTCCCAAGACTTGGGAGAAGTGGACCATTCAGGCGGCTCCCAAGTAGTACAAAAAGCATCCAATAGAGAGAGAGAGAAAAAGAATATGCTTTATTGTTCAAAAATACAAAATTTTGTTGACAAAGTTAAGGCCTAAAACAATCTTCAATTAAGGCAAAATAAAATACACACACAGAAACAAGAAATGAAACGATAAGTCGACACTGACATTATACTAGAATGTCTCATACCTACAATATATAAAATCTAGCACATGAGAAACATCTTACAACATATTAAAACAAGCTTGAGTTAGAATGTGTTATTATAAAACAGGAGAGCTTTTACTTCCTTTCTCAAATGTTCTACTGAACTTATTTCTTTAATTTCTTTTGGTGGGTGATTGAACATCTTACCGCCTCCATAAATTACTGAATCTTCAATTTGCGTAAGTACTTTTTGAAAACCATATATACTCAAGGAAATAGCATGATTATGTTTTAGCAAGGAGTAAATAAAAACTATCTTACCTGATGAACATCTGAGTTCTCATCAATAAAGTAAAAAACTTGTGGTGAGTCTTATCCCTACTTCTCAGGAAGTCATTCAGTTGGAATAACGCCTGAGGATCCGTCGTTCCAACTGTCGGAGCCTTAGTTATAGGCAGAAGATACGAACGATAGCCTTTCAGTGCCATGGCCATAAATTTGAGAAAAGCCTCTTGAATTTCCAGCTCTTGAGCTTGCTAAAATACATCTCGAATCAGAGGAGGTTGAAGTAGAAATTCAAGTTGAGTTTTTGGACATAAACTCACCTCTTTCTTTCTTCTTTGGAACTCCAACTCTATGTCATCCTGATTGACAGTGTCTGAGGCTACACAAGTATTGTTCCTCAACTGATAATAAAGATAGTCTAGGGTCGATTTTAGAATTTTTGCTGCTCTTTTAGGAAGTAACTTGAAGTTCAGAGTTTGTCTTTGGGTTTCAGCTATCTGAATTACAAATGAATAAGAAAAAAAAAACGAAAAATATTGTAACAGCATTACCGTTATTATATTGGTATCCAAATCGATGCAGCTTACATCAGGTGGCGGATCATATAAATCAAAATACCTCGAGTCTACCCCAATTAGAAATGGTAGCGGTGCATGTAGGACCTCGACTAGACCTATCGAAAAACATTTTTCAGAAATGATAAACACTAGGTATGTTCAAAAAATAAGGTAAATGTTCAAATATGAAAAATAATCATGAAATAATTCAAATTCATTTAGATAAATACATGAATTGAAAGATGTTCCAACCCCAACTTCAATATTCTAAAACAAAAACACTCAGTATTCAGAATTCCATCTTTTAATATCCCAAGTTCATAGACATTGAAATTGATACGATCACAGGATATAGAAATATAAAACAATCTTCAAATACGCAAACTTTGCACAGATTGCATATTGAGCATTTTACCTTAGCACAATGACCGGATCAAAGTTGCAATGACAGCGTATACATCTTCATAAATATTGAGGGAGGTCAAGATCAGAAACAGACAGTATTGAGAAATTCATTCAGTATCTAGTGATCTTCAGAAAAGGTTCCGGCAATGATCCTGCTGGGTGGCAGCATAATATAAGTTGATTTATTGTATTTTTATTAGCATTTTAGTGTAATTTTATTCCTGAAGTATTTTCCCCATTTCGTTAAATATTTAATTAAGTCTTTAAATCATTTGGATGAATGATGAAAAGGTGAAACAGCAAATAAAATCATCTCGTTAATAAGCTAAGCGAGTACATCAGTTGTGACAATATGTACATTTGATTAGCATATTTTATTTTTTTCATGTTAGTATACTCGTCTCGAACATATGTTCATAGTTTCAGCTGTCAAACATGTTCAATTTGTTGGTGAAAGGCATAAAAATCAGAAGTTTTTTGCATGTCAGGCAATTTTCTGCTATTAAAAAATAATTATCGACGAATTTGCATGAAATTTTTAATGAAAAATGGAATTAGGTGCTCAATAACATTCGAAATGTTGACAGTGGCATACGGTGATTGTACTCCGAATCAGAATAATGTTTACAAATGATACAAGCTCCTCACAGAAGGTCAAGAAGATGTGATTGATGTTCGTGATTTTTTGGCCAAAAACAACACCATAATCATGTCTCAGCCACCGTATTCACCAGATTTGGCCCTTTGCAACTTTTTCCTGTTCCCAAGACTGAAAAGACCCACGAAAGGACGGCGTTTTGCAAAGATTGAGCAGATAAAAACAGAATTGCTGATACAGCTCAAGGACATACCAGAAAGTGAATCTCACCTTTTCTGGGGATGGAAAAAACTCTGGCTCAAGTGCATTATGTCTGAGACGGAATACTTTGAGGGGGACAACATAGAAATTGAGGAATAAATAAATATTCTTTGAGAAAAATTAAAATTCACCCTATTTTTAGAAAAGACTTTGTATGCTGTATACTTGTCAATACACCAGTTCAATGATAATGACATTAAAAGTAATTTATTGGCAAATACCAAATGGACATTGACCGTTCTTCGCTAGTCTCCTACAATTCACATATTTATGTTTATAATTTATTTATTTATTTACGGACTTGCCACTATACAATGAACACATAAAGTGTGATTGAAAAATAAACAATTGAATAATAATATAGAATACCAAAAAAGAAAAAAAACAAATATCAATTAATTATTAATGATAATAATAATCAGCAGTTTCTTCATAGTAGGTCAATACATTTAACCTGATTTTAAGAGTACAAGGATGAGTCAATTTTAATTAATCAATTAAGATTAATTACTGGGGCTTTTATGCTAAACAGCCACTAAAACTGCGACCTTTACAGATCTATTGTGTGTGCCCTCATGTATGCTAGAGTTCCTTGTCTAGGCCCTTCCTTGTAACTAGACTCCATAGGCCAGACCTCAAGTTCCCCATATATTGAGAGGGTTGTGGTTTTTCCTCCCCTAATGTTGCAAACCTTATCCTTGACATACTTTTGCAATAGCATAGTATGTGTACGGAGGTTTCCTCATCCTCTTGGCAAAACCTGCATAAGGTTGTGTCTGCCAGCCCGATGTTGTTCATCTAGTACTAGTTTAACAATTTAATATTCACTAGTAATTTTGAGTCAATTTTCTATTCATGAAACACGTAAGATTTCCTTGAAGATATATCTAATGTTGTAGAAGATATAAGAATAGAACCGTCTTACTGTGTATACAATATTATATGAAGTCAAGAATATTTTGTATACATTATAGTTATATGAATTCAAGAATAGTGTTCCAGTTTCAATTTAGAATTCCTTATAGACTTTAGTGTGTTGTATTTTTATAAAAAGATATTTGGTTATGTCTAACTATATTTCATTACCACTAGAACAAATCAATCTTAACGAATTTGTGGATGAAGTGGTGACACTGAAGTTCGTAATTTTCAATCAACCGATTATTTGTCATGCCCTGTAGTACGTCCAATTGGTTTAACAATTTCAGTAACTAATGTAAACATTCGGATATTAACCTACTTTATAGATACATTGTTATCAGATTGAAAGCGTGATTGTCAAGGAATTGCGGACAGTTTGAAAGTCTTTTGACTTGTCTATTTCTTACAAGTTTCCGGAAAACAAGGCTCACTCTTGCGTTTTTCTTTACATATTTTCATGACGCCGTTTCAACTATTGTGTTTTCTGTACTTGTTTGTACAGAATCCCCATTGAATGTTTGTCAAAACATCTGTTGAATATCTGTTAATGTGGTAGAGCTATTACAAACTGTCATTTGGGTCACATCGGATTTGTAGATACAATATGTACAGAGTGGGCCAAATTGGACACTTTCAAAGGGGAACTTCTGTTTTCAAACTAGATAGATGAACACTGATGGCTGTGTCTGAGGGTCAAATTTTATGACAAACCTAAAGGTGAAAATCGATATCTATCATCTTTTGTGAGTTATAGCATATTTTCTCGAAAATGTGCATTTTCTGGAAGTGGCTGTAGATTTTTTTCCTGTCAAAAATTTCTTGATTCTATGATAACATTTCTAAAGCACTTTTTACGTAGAATTCAATGGTGCGAAAAAACGTATTTTTCCAAACGAGACATCAATAGTTATTGATAGAAAATTATTTTTTAATGAGACACTGTATATTCCTGCATATTTCAATAGAGCTTAAAATTACCTTTCCAAAAATGTAGCACACTTGATGTTTTGCTAGGGTCATCTTTGAAATACAGAGCTTTTGAGTTCTTTCATGTAAACTTTGAAACACACACTTTGATCAAGTATGCTTTGGACGATGCGGCGATAAAACAGAATACAAATCTTTACTGGTAGATATCAAATTTTAATTTAAGCAGTAAAGACGCTTTTCAATGATTGGTTTTTCTTCAATTTTCAAACACATTCGCAATAAAGTGAGAATTATGAAAAGTGGGATATGATGGTCTGTTTTATACAAACTGGAGAAAATGCAGAAGCAGCAAGCAATTTGTATCACGAGAGGTATCCAGAGAGAAGACAACCTTTTAGCGACATTTTCGCTAGAGTGCGGCATGGTCACTTGTTAATCAATTGCCACTAATGGAGCTCAGAAAAATATATTCAACAAAACGGGGCTTCGCCTCACAACACTGCAATTGTTACCAATTTTTTAGCTGCAAATTTTGGTTATAATTGGATTGCCAACCAAGGACCCAACCATTGGCCAGCCAGGTCACCGGTCCTAACGCCTAATTTTTACCTCTGGGGAAGGTTGAAAGATCTTATTTTCAAATTGCCAACCAATTTTAGATTCTAGATACGAATTGGAAGCGGCAGTGATGCAAACTTTTGCTTCTCTCGAATGTGCTGTATGTGCTGCCAGTAACGGACCTCGGATACCATCGAAAGCTCCAATGCGCCAGTATAACGTGAGTAGTCCTTTTGAGAGAATCGACATCGCCGGCCCGTTCCCAGAGTCTGACCACGGGAACAAATACATCCTGGTAGCCATGGACTATTTCATTAAGTAGGCAGAAGCCTATGCCCTGCCCAACCAGGAAGCCTTTACCGTCGCTGACGTCCTGGTAAAGGAATAGATATGTCACCAGGGCAGAAATTTCGAGTATGTAGTCCAACCTGTTCCAAGAAATATGTAAACTGTTGGACATTCGAAAGACCAGAACCACAGGCTTACATCCACAATCCGATGGAATAGTAGAACGAATGAATAAGACCATAAACCACCATTTGTCTGAGGTAGTCTCTGACCATCAAAGAGACTGGGACCAGTACCTCCATCTGTTCCAGTTGGCCTATCGTTCGGCAGTGCACGAGTCAACCGACCAAACCCCTGCCAGTATTATAATGGGCCGAGAGCTGCGGCTTCCTTGCGATCTGAAATTTGGGACGCCGCCAGAACAGGGCACTGTGGGGAAAGACTATGTCAGCAACCTTCGGCAGAGAATAAACGACATCCATGAACGAGTCCATCTGAACATCCGAAGTGCCAGCGATAGGATGAAGAAGGCCTATGACATCGAAGGAGGATTCAAAACCGGTGACCTAGTTTGACTGTACAACCCTAAGCGACCCCGTGTTTTATTTATCACCGAAGTTATGGAACTCGTGGGAAGGTCCGTACAAAATCATGGAGATGATAAATGACCTTGTCTACTCTGAATCCATGAGCCACCCCAAGGAAAGCCTAGGGTCATCCATTTGAATAGACTGGCTCCTTATGCTGGAAATCACGACCAAGTTCGCGCTTAGACCACCAGAGGAAGAAATGACGTTCCAGAAGTTCATGTCTCTATACTCAAACGGACAAAAGGTCGTACATGGGGTAATTCAAGAAGAGCCACGAGACCTTTTCAAGGTTCCAGTTAATTACGCACCAGTTCATTGGCGGAGGATCTCCAAATGCCCAGAGGTATCGCTGTGGTATTCAACAGTCAGCTCCAAATATTACGAAAACAGAATGGGAGGAGTGTTACAGTTGAAGAAGGATCAGAGAAATGTTTTCTACTTGGTGACCAAAAAGCATTCTCGAAACAAACCGTCCTAAGAAGATGTCTGGAGGAGTCTTACCAGACTGCGGGACACGATGCTCGACCAGAATCTTGTGGACTTGGCAATCCCGAAAATAGCCTCTGGGCTCGACAGGCTGGATTGGAGAATGATGGAAACGATCTTCAGTTCCAGCGGTAATCATTTTCCACGACCGACCAAGAAGACTGTTAATTTCATCGAATTTCACAGTGCAGATATGGGAAGTCCTGCAAGTATCAACACACGCCAAGGATGACATTTCGGGGCGAAACGTCTTCAAGAAGGGGGCAATGTGTGTTTTGTCTTTATTATTTTCAACTAACTTTCCCAATGAAGTATTTTGTTTATTAATTCGGCTTCAAACCCATCGCTTACAGCGATTTGCTTGAAGACATTTGTTCTTTATTGAAAGAGGAACATTGTGAATCATGCTACTAGCAGCTTATAATAGCATGATTTCCAATTAATGAACAAAATAATTTCCAAAAAAGTCAACGAAAAAGCGATTCGAAACGTTTTTCCTATCGATAACTTAGAATCAAAAAAGTGGCTTCATTTTTGAGGAAACAAAATATTAAAATTGCATATAGAACAAGTAATACATTGGGAAAGTTAGTTAAACATAATAAAGACAAAACATCCAAATTCGAGAAATCAGGAGTATATAAATCAAAGTGTGGAACGTGCCCTAAGGTATATATTGGTCAAACTGGCAGAACATTTAGGAATCGAATCCAGGAACATCATACGAGCCATGTAAATAAGAAAATGAATTAAACATATTCAAATCATCTTCTAGAAGAAAATCATATTTTCAACAAAGAGTCGTTTATTGGCCGTCTCTATTCATACCGAAGGTGACATGGATCAATGTCAATGCTGACTTACTGAATCGACATCCGGAAATACGCAGTTCTCAAACGACATAAAGGTTCTTTATTTTATTTGTTTCATTTTAGAATATGCCATCACCACGAGTTAGTTATAGTTAGTTACATTCATGATCTGTTACTTTCAAGTTATAATTCTGCATTCTGTAACTGAAGGGAACACAGTACTGGTTCCTTTTTTCAAAATGAATATTTTTTCAAACTTATATTCCAAAGTGAGATATAACACATACATTTCTGGTCAACCACGACTAAACTCAAGTTGGTACACCTACACACTCATTAATGGAAGGGCGTGTCTCTGACTCACTCCCCTTCAGAAAAAATAACAGTTTATTTAATCACCACACATTCATCAGTGAAAATAAGTGACTATATACCGCAGCGCATTTTTTACGGCCGGACATCTGTTTTCCTTCATTTCTTTGCTAAACTGGCTTCACCGAACAAGAATTGAATGGACACATGGGGTGACTTGATTGGCAAGCAGCTGATAATAGCTCTGTTGGGGGATTAGCCACCGTCGTGTTTGAATTGACTTGGAAAGTGTGTACAAATTCAAGCGAAGTATCATTATGAAGGTTTTTCACATAAGAGAAATAATTTGCTGAAATATATGGAGCAGAGCGTTAAGAAACAATTCAAATATCAACATATGAATTGTAACGACCCTTATTATTCCTATCTAAGTATTGTTATTTTTAATTGGAAACATGATATTAATTATCATAATCAATCAATATGCAGGTTTTCATAAAAGAGAAATGCTTTACTGACATATATGATGCAAATATTAGATTTTTGGCAATTGTATATTTAGACCAGGGTCGATAATTTTTGAAATAAAAAAAATAACAGTAGGATGAAAGCCATCAGAAAAGCAGAGGAATATGATAAAAATTAAAGAAAAAATAAATTACGGGCGATCTGAGTTCGGAAAATGGGAATGGGTGAGTTTTTAAGCACAAAAAATGGTTT
>WOGM01000359.1:0-13302 GCA_015342125.1 Leptinotarsa haldemani | reverse complement strand
AATCATCATTCAACAAACAAATTCCAAATGGGACCAAAAACCTTTAGGTATATAAACAGCTAACCATTGTCTTTAGATTCAGTATGAATTTGCTCCTCCTGAAGATGCTAACCTTGTTAGCGAAACGCGCGTCGAGTGCAAAAATATCAGTTTGGTGTTAGGGTAACTGACCTCTAGAAAAAGTTTTCAAAAATCGGTTTGAAAAACCACTCACTACCTCACCTAACCCCACGAACACACGGCACTGATAAAGAAATATTGTGAAACGGACAAAACTTTAGTATTCAGCCAGTCCAGCTAGCTAGCCGAGCCTTTATTCCTCAACTACATTTGACAGCACGTTTACTAACTATCTGAGCGACTAGGGGCCACAGGCAAGAATTGTTTATGACTGTACTCTTATTTCAATTGCCGTTCCAATTGGAAATGGATAGACTATAAGATTAGTGTCAACAAAACACTTATAATACGAGTATCTACCCAGAGAAAACATTCAGTCTGCTTATTGATAGTCTACTTTTTTTTCCAGACGACTGCCTGCATCAATTTTTTGCCAGGAGCAATATATTGTATTGATATTGGACAACCAAAAAAGAAAGAAAAAGAGAAGGAAAGAGAGCAAGTTAGAATAAAAAGTGATGCATCTCTAGTACCAAAGATTGCATTTGTGTCAACTAAAAAACTTTACCAAGTGGAATTTAGCAGCTGATATTTACATAACCATTGTACGGTGATATTTACAGTACGGAAAAAAGAAAACAAAATATATCATTAAACAATCGCTTTATAGTTTTCCTTTCGAGAACATCTGTTGAAGCAATACATTATATTTTACATCAATTGTACAAAAAAAGTATCACACAAATACACACAAAAGCAAAAAGAACATCATGTTAATATAACATCATTCTTTAAAAAATCAAGTGGAAATCCCAGAATCAGGGGAGAACCAAAGAAGCTGTGAAAATCCATAAAAAAATAAAACTTAACTCATGAAAGTGTAAAATTATCATTCCGCAATTCATATTAAGATCTATTTAGACAATTTTGCTTTGATCTCAGCCCAGTCTTTTATCTAAGACATATCAAATCAACAAATAAAAGAGTACTCTTGAAAGTTTGTCCAAGCTTTCGGAAATCTGAAATCAAGACAGCATGGTTCAAATAGGTCTTCACTTATGAACTACGTATATTCCCGATTATGTCATGTCTATAGCAATGGAAACTTTACATCTCCTCACTGAAGTCATGGATATTGATAGATCTTAATGAAATATGAGCTTTATCAGAACAGTTCTCAAATTCGTATACTTATAATCTCTCATTTTATTTTGTGGGTATAACTTTCTTTTTCACGAAATATCAAACTAGTAGCATTTTTCCATTGGCAAAACCAACGAAAATAAGTGTATTTACGTACTTTACTTACGTATCAACAAATGGAGGACAGTTATACACTGAATTTTCACTGGTTTTACTAATGGATAGGATTCTCAAGAGCAGGTCATTTTTGAGAAAATCCATAAAAATATAAATTCAAATAAAAGAGATGTTAGTATAAAAAACAGAGTAAAACACATTTTATTTTGGGGGTATAACTTTCTTTTTCGCTAAATATCAAAGTAGCAGCATTTTCAATTAGTAAAACCTATGAAATTCAGTCAATTACTTAAGTCAATTTACTTAAGTATTGAGAAATAGAAGACAGATATACACTAGTTTCACTAATGGATAGGATTCTCAAGGGCAGGTCATTTTTGATAGAATCCATAAAAATAAAATTATGAGGTTAGCACCAAAAAAGAGTAAAACTATGAAATTAAACAAGGATTTTTATATTTTCAATGGCTGGCTATACTCTATTGGATTTCTATTAGAATGCAGAAAAACGTATCATTCTTTGAGGAAAAAGGTTTTGACTTTCTACTTCTCCATCTTTATACAAAAAAAATGTGGGAATCTTCCAAAGAAAGGAAAGAAGCAATCAATTTTGATTTAACTCAATCACATTTTCATATAACTTTAAACTTTTTGTTGGCAACAGTTATCAGTATCAGACAATTATCGCAAATAAACATTATTATTACAAAGCTTAAAATCTTTACATAGGTACCAATCATATTTTGCAGCACTATATCATGTCGTGGAATGAATGATTGTTATGTATTAAAATGTCCCTTTGAACCAGACAAAACTTTCGAAGTCACTTTGAAACTATTTCAGTCAATTATATGAAGCAATAAGCAAAAAATCTCAAAGTTCCTACTGTTGTTGATTACATCGTGACCATTGAACATAAGAAGTTCAAAAAGACATTCATTGGGTATCAAAATACTATTCACATTATGAAAATGAATATTTTCTTATCTAAATAGTGATATTTTTTGATATTTAATACTGATATAATTTTTAATTTGATTAATAATATTATTACAATTTCCAAATTAATGTTGATCTTACCTTCTTTCTTGGATATCAGAATACCAAGACACATAAAATTTCCAATTCAATGTGACCTTCCAGAATTTTTGCTTTTATCAAAAAAACGAAGTCAGACTATATAGTTCTAAAATTTACTGAAGCTTCGTGTTTGTCAAATGGTTGTTAAGAATCACTTCTAATTAACAATTTGAATTTGCTAAACCAACAAAAATGAATGGTATTTGTCTACATTACAACTTAAAAACCCTTTTATGCCCTTGAATATTGAAGCAAATACTGTCTTGCTGAAGATTCTAGTTCAGGTTAACTGAATTCATTTCAAAAACACATTTCGATTTTTGTTCATACAGGGTCATCAAAATACATAAACATAATAAAAATGTACTAACACAATTCACTGTAAGATAGGTATGTATGTTTGTATGTACATCTGCATGCTTTATTAAATAGGCAAAATGAAAACATTTAAAGCATGCCTAAAAAATATGTAAATATTTTCCAGAATGAAAAAATGTATGCTATTCACATCATTACACAAAGACATGAGTTGAAAAAAATCTTAATTCCAGAAGAAAGGTTAAAAACTCGACCTTCTGGAAAGTAATGAAATTAATAAATTCAAAAATTCCTAATATCTAATGAACGATAAAATTGATTAAATAACTCTCCTTTGATGAATTTGTTCTTACCAAGTAAGATCTAGACTAGTATGTCTTTGGATTAAATAGCAGTACTTCTGAAAACTTTGAGCAATACATAGAGTTTGATATAGTGATAAAAATTCATTCAACTGAAGAAGGTAGGAAATTACATTTTGGTCTCAAGGTAGGCAAGATCTCAAATACTCATCATCAAACGGCCACCTCAAATCAAACACATTTGAATTATTACTGAAAACAGCTCCCATTGAATTTTTATAAGATCCAAAAATGTATATATTTTGATTCACAATCCAAATCAGAAGTCTATGAAGAACACAATATGGTGAAAGAAGGAAAGATACTTGAAAAATATGCATCAACAACAAATATAATTGCTATGATGACCATTTTACATGTAGAAACAAATGGAAGAAACCAATAAAAATTAATTCACAAACTGATTGAAATAGGCTACTTTGTAATATAATTTTATTTGATAAACTGATTAATAGTTTGTTTGTCACTTTCAACAATTTATTTTGGGAATTGATGTTCAAATAATGTTGATGTAGATTCAAAATTGTATGATCAGTTGCTGTTAAAAATATTGTAAATTTGTGATTATTGCCAGAGAAATTATATTAATTAGGTACCAATATTCATTTTCAATATTGATATGGTATTTTGCATATATTCTTTTATATACATTTTTTCATTTGGTTGTCCTCCTCATTTTTTCCTATTCGTTAGCAGAAAGTAGAAAAACAAATCCTAGCAGAAACGTGACACTCCTGATGCATATCTGCCTTGGTTTTGAAGTTATTCTCTGAATAATATATGACTATTCTCTCTTCATCTCCTGAAGACTTCAACTTCGTTGTTGAAACGCGCGTCGATAAGAGTATTACATTTCTGGTGATTGAGAAAAGTGCTAGTTTTTGGATTTATTCTATGTCAGAGTTTCTAGTTTCAACTTTTATCGCCAATATGAAGTTAGCGGTAAATTTTTGTCCGTTTCAATCTGGCGACCAAAGTATCAGTGCTGTGAATAAAACTTGAAATTTTCTCATAAATTCAATATAAAATGTAAAAAATGGTACAACTAATAAATTAGATAACTCCATTACTAAATACCAAGAGAATATTTTTTCTGAAGTTAAATCTTGCCTCAATTAACAATGTCTACATTATGAAAACTTCACAACTCAATTAATCTCTTAGAGGGTTCCTGAATAAATTATCTTTCAATATACTTTCTAATCGATTCAGAGTATCTGTACTGGGAATGAACTTGGCTAAATATTTTTCATTGTGGAACAGGGATTTTTGAATATAAACCACCCATTAGATGGCTTGTACATGAATCATTCCTTGGTATATTGTTCCACTAGCTCGCAAAGTGCCTGTACCAAAAATAAACTTAGCTCAATTCTTTGGAGGTGTTTTCAAAATCTCATTCAAGTAAATCTCCCCATAGACAGATCCTAAATGAATATAAATATGTTCCTCAAGCTGTTTATAATCTCGGTACCAAAAGTACACTCAGCTGATTAATAAGGACATTCACAAGTTGTTTTAAATTTTGAGCGATGTGGATGACTCAAATAAATCATCTGTTGGTATATTAGTCCAATCTCTCCTATGTATCTGCACCAAAATTAATGTGAATGAACATTTTTAAAGCACAACAAATTTTTAATAATTCAGTTCAAGTATAAACTACCCCTTCAACTGTTCCAAGACAGTCATTTCCTGATGTATTGCTTCTACTGCATTTCTAAATTTTACAACTTAGTAAACTGAGAACACCAGAATAAAAATACTGTTTTGTGTGTGATTCGTAAATCAACCAACCATCTTCAGGATGTAACTGAAACTATACTGTTAAATTTCAACACATTTATTTCACGTCAGAAGTTCATAATTTAGACAAATATAAACTGTGGTACATGACTACGGAATAGAACTTGCGTTGGCAATTTGTTATTGGATTGAGGAATCAATCAGTTATACAATTTCATTTTCACATTGTATATTGAAGTTATGAAAACATTTTCAAAAACTGTTCTGTAGCTTGATGGAAATCAATTACACTATTCATGATAATAATTATACAATTTTCACAGTAAAAATTTTATTCAAGACGCGTTTCACTACATGATAGTTTCATAAGTTGAAATGGTTCACCATATCAACTGATGAAACTACCGTGTAGTGAAACGCATCTTGAATAAAATTTATAGTACTATAATACTATCATGGATAGTATTGAAAAAAATATGTTTTTAATCTCCACCAAAACTTTGGTGGTTGAATGAAAAAAGACTATGAAAAATGACCCCTAACTTGAGGCTGGTTCATGGTACAGAGTCTTGTACCAAAAATTCATTGTTATTTTAAATGTCAATTTCAACCTATTTATTCAAATTCGTTTATTTTTTTTATTCCTTTTTGAAATCCAAATTATAGTTTTTTCTCCAGAATAAGATGAAAAAAGTAAAAAAAAATCGAACGAGTGAATGATTTCTAGACATATTTAGTATGCTGAGAACATACAATAATTTTCTTTCTAAAAAACTACTCATGATTTACTGTCATTTTACTGAGCATAACAATTAGAAAACACATTGCTAAAAATACCCAAATCAACTTTTCTTTCGTTCTGAAATACCCCCAAAAATATTTTCTGTAGATATCCCTACAGTTCGACTTTTTCAGAATATCAGAGCAATACCATCACTTAACCATCAACCTAAACTTTCATTCTTATTGTTATCATGGTCCACAGTTGAATATTTTGGCAGTAAATTACATTAACAAAATGAATTTTGTTAAGGATGTCACTTTCACACAGAAAATATTACAGCAGTTTGTAAAGTTCAATAAAAATTCATATTCAACAAGTTCGAAAAATACATTTGCCTATTTACAGTAAGCAACACAGACAGACACTATTTATCCTAAGTTTAGTTTGCACTATTTTCATCAGCATAACTGCTTAAAGCCTTGGTGAAGAGTTATTTACATTTCATGCTTGTATTTCAGAAAATGATTTAGTGATTAGTTACTGCCAATATCATTTGGTGCAATAATTTATTGTGTTGGCCATCAAAGTCTGACCTTATACTTATGAATCAAGAATCAGTCAATTTATTGAAAAAGTGCCAATTAAGTTTATCAGTTGACAACAATCTTTTTTTCTGAATAATATCCAAGAAAAATCAGTTATTAAACATGAAAGCTCTCACAAGCAATATTGAGTTTCTATGGAATACAAGCACTAAAAGGTGTATCTTACAACAGTTCCAATTTGTTTAACATAATGTATAGTGATATAAATTCATTATATAATATTTGAGTTCGAGTCGTTTAAATAAAAAAATAAATAGTGAAAAATAAGCGATATACACAAAACGAGAACTAATCAAGCTCCAAGCTCATCCACGTTCAACAAAAGAAAAAAATTACAATATAAAAAACATAGTGCAGTCACAGCCTCTTCTGTAATTTGAGCATTACATAGTGTTATAGACAGGATTATTATGTCTGGGTTTTATATTCAACCTAGCCAATGGATGACTTTTTCCATACTGTTGCTGTTTCTTTTTAGCAGCTGTGATTACTGTAGCTGCTACCATCAATCCAGGTGAAGAATTTCTGACGACTGGAACTATTGGAGGTCTCTTGTCATCGTTCTTATCTACGGGAGAACCATTCCTGTTAAGATTAGAAATAAGGGGTGTTTGTAAAATTCGGGGTTTCTTTTCAACAGTCATTTCTATGCAAGAGTATCGAGTATTGCGATTGGGTGTGAAAGGCCTACCAGTGGTATTATACTTGTGCCTACGATTTACCTGAGCGCCTTCTTTGTTTTCAAACAATCCTATGAGGTTTTTGAAGTTTCCATCATCTAAAACACTCTTACTTTCTTCTTGCTTTTCTTTGACCACATGTATACTAATTGGTGATGACGGCAAACTACTAACTTTATGTTTACAAGATTTTTCAATGATCTCAATTTGTTCCATATTTGTGCTTGACTTTGCCTCAAATTCTTTCTTTAAGTTACGTACTTTGCCCAAACCACTTGAACTGTCTAACATATCCTCAGCTTTTCTTGACATGTACTGCGAGTCTTGCAGATTATGTAAATTTTCTAAAAAAGTTCTGTGCTGCTTCACTGAAGAACACTGTGCTGTACTTATCACTGAATTTGAGTTTTCTTTTGATAACTTGCTCACTGAGGAAACATTTGATGCTGAACGAGAAAGAGTTCCCTCTTGTGTTATCAACTCCATTGAAGATTGCTCGGGAGCACTTATTGATAACCTTGAAAAGCTGGAAGATTTGTGGTCCTCGCAAGGAATGTTTATTTTGTCTGATATGGCACTAGACATGATATTTTCCCTATTTGATACTGCCTCGATTACAACAGTATTCACTGCTTCTGGAATGAAATCAAACAAAGTTTCAGAACTAGGAGTCTTGGTTAGAGAGGCACAACTACTAGTCAAGTGATCACTGGTATGGGGATTTTTAGTTGAGCCTTCCTCTATTTTTTGTTTTGATCTCTTAACAGTTCCTGGATGGAATGGAATATCCTCCTTTTCATACGGAAATAGTCCACAAGAAGTATTGTCTGGTATTTCCGAGTTATGCAACAGCTTCTCACCTTTTTCATTCATATAATGAACCGGACCTCTAGACCGCATATCGTAAGAACCCCACGAGCTATTTCTGCTAGGTAAATTTCGAGTATCCCCAGAACCCCAAGAGCTATGTCGCGACAATTCACAGGTTTCATTCTGAAAGCCCAAGGCAACTGCCGAATCATAGGAACTCCAAGAACTCTGCCGTGATGGAGAATCTCTTCTGAATTTTTCGTCAATAGAGAGCTCAGGAGCATATGCAGAAGAAATCACAGGAATGGTAGACATTCTATGCTGTTTCTTTTCTTCACGGTCAAAAAATTTGTCTAACTGGTTTGAAAACGGATCACTGTCTTTTCGTAGGGCTACCGTTTGTGTGCGGAACAAATCAGGAACTTTAACTGTACTATTATTACAACTAGGTAGAACAGAACTTTCTGTTTTGACTGTTGTTGAAGAGGTCCACACAGTCTGACTTTCACTTACACTATTAGTTTCAAAATCACAGACATCATTCAAATTCTCACAGTGAGATAATGTGCTTCTTTTCTTCTCACCTGGATCCCAAGTGTCTTTTTTCAAGTCTTCAACTCTTTTGTCATACTTTTCACTATGCACTACATTACAGGAACTTTCACTCACTTCAATTGTCTTTCGCTGATCTGCCATTTCGAACTGAGTTGCAAGATTTAATACTAATTTTTTCTTGTCAGTACTCCAAGTGGAAGTGGTATCATGACCAGGTAAGTGAACAATTTGATTTGGAGACACACTGTAGGATTCTCCGTTATCACAGGGCATTAATACGTGTGTGGCAAGTGGAGTTTTCAATTCCAAGGAATTCTGTAAACCCTTCATAGACTCCTTGGAAGAAGATTTTTGACTGATATCTTCCAAGGATATAAAAAGAGGTGAGGACTTTGTGACATTAGCCATTTCTCTAGTAGCCAAATTATCTGGAGACCAAGATTTTGGGCGGACACCCAAATGCTGTAAGTCATGTCCTGACATTGTAGTTTCGATATTATGTGATTTGGAAAATGCCTGAATTATGGGGGTAGGTTCACTATTTGCCAACACTTTTTCATTTTTTCCATTTGACCCTGGTGATTTGAGATTAGTTTCAGACTTTGATCTCTGTAATTTTTCCTTGTTTTTCATGGCATCCAAAATACCCTGATAGGTTTCCAACTGTACAAGGAAACTAGTGTTTGGCTTAATACATGTTCGCTTTCCTTTTACATGTTTTAAAGCTGTGTCAAAATCCCAATTGCAAGCCTTCATTGCATAAGCTATTACTACAGATGCAGATCTGCTAATTCCCATTTTGCAGTGAACTAATACTTTCGAACCCTTGTCTTTGGCTTTTGTGATGTATTTGTAAGTATCATCCCAATACTTTAAGAGATCAGTTTGTTCGTCATCATACACTCGAATGTTCAGGTAATCAAATGTGCCAGGAAAGAAATTATCAATTTCTCTGGTAACATTCAGGATATGGCCAACCCTGAAAAAAAGAGATGCATTTAGTAAAATGATATAATTCTTTCAATTAAGATAAAAATATGGGTTATTCTCAGTAGTAGTTGTCAACACTGAAAAGTTTATTTCTCATTCAGGTTTCAAATGTCTAAAGCATCATTGACAAAAATTTATAATTTTATGATTTCACTTGATATCATATAATTTATCTTATGTAAGATATGCAAAAATCAAAGAGGTTATTCACAAAAGAAAGATCACCAAAAGTTCTTCTACAGCTTTTATAAATTTAGATATTGATTACAACTGAGTCCTTTTCTAATTGAACACTGTACAAAAAAAATAGGTCAGGAAAAATCTTCATTTTCAGAAAAGCAACCTCTCTATACAGAGTTGATGAGTTTTTGTATGACTTTTAGGAAACGAGTTTAAAAAAAAAGTCATATTTTATCATACCATATGAATTCATGTGAGATCAACTCCATGTCCTTTTTTCACCTCAAGGTTCATTGAATATAGAAGATGGCTTTTTAAGGGGTTACTATTAAAGATCTCGCGAACACTCACAGATAGGTCAGTTGATTTACAAAAAAGATGCATATTTCATAAGTGAATTGAATGGTGTGATGCAATCGAAAACAGCAGAAGCCGTTCTCAAAATAATGAAGATAATCGAAATGTTAATTTTTATTTTCGTTTACGTTATTTTTCAAAATATAATAAGATGAAGGAGAAAGTTTTTATGTGATTCATATGCACTTCCTTTTGGCTTCATAAAATTTTTAAAAGGCTGTTTCATTCAATAATGGTCACCTTCAATTTTCGTTTTTTATTTTCGGACCTGTCTGTTTCTCTATGAAGTTGAGTAGCCATTCCCATCCTGCATTCGGCCATGTATCACACTTTCATTTTGAATCGTTTCGGTTTATTACCATCATGGTTCGTCCATGTTTTAAAAGCACATATCTTATCACAGAAACGGTTGAAAGAAAAATACGGATAGAAATATCACCCTATCTATAACAACAACCAAGACTGCCATGAAACCAAATTTTTTTTACTATTTGAAAGCCTTCTGACTTGTTTATTTCTTCCAAGTCTCCGGAAAATACTGCAGCCTCATGGGTCTCATTTCGTTTTTCTTCATGTTTTTCATGACACCTTTCCAACAATATTTTTCCCGGTACTAGTTTGTACGGTTCCCTTGCTGGATGTCAAATTCTTTTGGACATAGTTTGGGTTATCCATACCAAAGACATATTGAATACATGCCAAATTTGTAATCCAGTTCCAACACCACAACCAGACTGTGTCTCCTTTTTCTCTTGTTCTCTTTTATCCTCTTCACCATTTTCTCTACAGCCATTACGGTATCCATTTCTCCTCTAAAACCAAATTGGTCTGGTCTTTCTTCCTCACTTGTCTGACACCTGACCGGAGCATCACTCGAGTGATCGTCCTTGGGGAAGTACTTGTTCAGCAGAAATCTGCTGGTTTCTTCTTTCCCCTTTGTGAAGGTTCCGTCCTCTATCGCGAATTTAGATAGAATTATCCTGGCTCTATCATCATTGACAAGTTGGTAGGCTGGATACGTTGCATTATTTCCCTCAACCAGACAATTGAATTGTAGCGTTTCCTATAATTTTTATACCTATTCCTTTCTCTCCTGACTTCATTCTTCTTATCCTTGCACCCTCGTCCTTGGGTCTCTCTTCTTTTTCTTTTTTCACACGCCTCCGCATGTTTTCCAGCTCCGCATTCCACTATTCTTTTTCCGGAACGATCATTCTCTCACTTCTTTTGAAATGACACTTTCTTTGGAATATACAGGTAAATGAAATGATATAAGTTTTCAAATCAATAAATTTAAAATAAAGTCATCAGGAGATGACAAAAACTACATTGAACGCGCGTCCTGAGACATCATGCTTGTTCTAGTTTCAGTCCTCGCCTGATGATACTAACTTGGTTAGCGAAACGCGGATCGAAAGACAGCTCTTTTGTTCTGGCGAGGAAAATGTGTTTTCACTCGACTCATTTCAAGCCAGAGGTTCCAAATTGTACTTACCAAGTACACTCAATAACTTTAGTGCTACTAAAAAAGTGAGTTTGAATAACTCCTATAGAAAAGTTAATGGAAAATGTTAGGGGGCAAAAGGTATGTATGAAGAAGTGCATTAGAAGGGCAGAGAAATAATTAACCATGCTGCGCAGTTATAATGATGATTTTTTACAAGCCAATATCTTGTCTTGGAAAAGGTCAATTTTGGGAGAACCTTTGAGAAGGTAGCGCAAGCACTAACTACGCCTCTGGTGAAAGAAGAGTACATGGAGTATTGAAAAAAATGTTTCGCCATTCTCAGTTCAACGCCAATTATGATAGAATTATTATAGATAGAATATTATGATAAAATACGTCGACTGTTTTTTTTATTCACGATTAACACCCATGATAAACCACAAATTTACTAACCCATTCTTTTGCAATTCCTCGTAATTGGAAGCATTCCATTCGGAACCCAAGTATACGTGGTCGAATATCTCGGTGGGGGCGTCCATCTGACCGAGAATCACCAGTATTTCCTGATCAATGAAAGACTTGTACGCCGTCAAATCCATATCCAATTCTTCTTCCACCTTCGTTCTGATCGCCTTGCTAGTCACCTCGTCCAAATCAACGGACATCATAATCTCCTTCAAGGTAGCACGTATCACTTTTTCCGTTTCCTCCGTTTCCGATGGCTTGGTGCGAATGGAATCAGGCGAAGGTGGTCGCTTCGACTCTAGGTTATCCATGGCGTGCCACTCGTTGAGGCAGGATCGGTCAGATTCGATTCGGTTCTCATAGTACTCCACCCAAGAGTGCGTCAGGCCGCCTTGGAAATAATTCTGCTCCCTCGCTTTGGCGCTCACTTTGTGTAAAGTTTGTAAAGCTGACCTGAAAAAATAATGTCGATTAGGCAAAATTCGTCATCCACTATCAGGATGGAAGATTCGCTAATTGCAAAACTTTTGTCGAATAATTAGATAGAAACTGGTGTTCCTCATGCAGGTATCCGAATAAAGTCCCATCAATGGGCCCAAAATATTTTTGTTATATAGATCAACGCAGAATCAGGCTCAAAAGTTGATAAGATGAAATAACTCTATGTAGGGTTGAATTTTTAGGTATCAAGAAACAAATGAGCACTCAGAATTTCACTACCCAGGAATTTGTTGGGGCGGAAGAGAGACTGCGCCAAGGGCTAAGCCTGCACATTTAATTTTGGCGCAATGTGAGTCATTTTTGCTCTGAAAAAGATGAATATTTTTCCCAAAAAACAAGAAACTGATGGATGTAGTCAGTTACTACGTGGTAGGAAATCATAATGAAGGTAGAGGTACTTAGGTTGATTGAGTACATGCATTTTGTTTACTAGTGACAATGTGGATATGCTAATTTGAAAACCGGTGAGTAAACTAAATCAATTTGATCATTTAACAGGTTGCACCTAGTCTGAAGGACTAGGTAAAAATGATTCGATGTTTTCAAACCATTCCTTGGCATGCAACCACAAGTTCCCGAATCTAAATACGGAAATTTTGCACTATGCAAGGAAGGGTTGCAAACTCTATTATTTGGAATCCTTGGAAAGTCACAAGCATAAACATTGTGGATGCAACCTGTTAAATGATCAAATTGATTTAGTTTACTCACCGGTTTTCAAATTAGCATATCCACATTGTCACTAGTAAACGAAATTCAAGTACTCAATCAGGCTAAGTACCTCTTTTATTGGCTACAGTGGTGTTATATAAGGACTAATGTACTCAATCGTTGTTAGTTTAATGTATAAGTTTGAAAATAATTGATGTACACACATCGATTTTGAACGGTCGATGAAAATTCGATCGCAGTATTATCGATGCGATGTTTTTACACTAAATAATTTGTGTTTGATGACTTTCTAAGTTTGCTAGCCGCTTATAGGAGTTACACGAGAAAAGAATATTTTCAAGGCTCGTTATTTACATCTTATCATTACACCGCCTCACAACGGAACGTTTTGAAAATTCAAGAATATTTGCGATTCACGGTAGTCTCTTAG
>WOGM01000358.1:0-13297 GCA_015342125.1 Leptinotarsa haldemani | reverse complement strand
CCATACAAACTAATCGACTTTGTTAAGAAGCTGGGTCTATTTGGTCGAGTGTGAATAGACGTGAGTCACAATAAACCCTTGCGGGTTGCGGTGGAGGGTCGAATAGACCCACTCACTTTAGACCTAACCTAACCTAAGTCTGCCTTCATGTTAATGGGGTCGATGACTCAGTGTGATACCCTTGCTCGTAATTTTGACATCAGTATCGACAATCGCTTTGAGATTTTTAATGCATATAAATCGCCTGTGTTCGTCTTATTTCAATATAGTCGTGGCATGGGTGGTTTACTCCATTCACTTAAACGACCACTGTTATAACCGGTGGTTCAAGTTGCAAGATCGTGCTCAGAATCTCATATTAAAAGGTAATACCTCGTTAATCCTTAGCTTAGCAAGCCTTTCGACTTCTGAGAATTGTCGTTCGTAGGTAGCGATGGCTGTTTAACGAAAAAATTGATTTTGAACCGATTCTTCGTAAACAGTTACAGTTATACTGCATCTAGTTTCAACCTGCTTTGTAAACTACTCATTGCATGTTGAATAAAGAAGATTTATTATCATTACTAACAATTGTATGTGATTGATGTGTTTGTTATTCAGGTACTTTTATGAAGAGACTTTGGACAAATGAAAAATCATTCAACATATCACCGACGTAACACTTTTGACTAGCCCTGTATAAGTGTATAATTTCGTTATCGAAAGCCACCAACAAGGCCGGCCTTGGGTTGGCCAAAGCCGTCGTTTCGGATTGCGCATTGCGGTACAAATGTCGGAGGTATCTTTTGTTAGGTACCACCATTCCGAGGAATGGTACGCAATTAAAAAATCTCGTACAGGTATAGCAGAATGCGAGGAGTATAACAGGGCATTGTTCTTCAGGAATTATGAGCAGTGCTGGCCTTGGCAACGTTCGACAGCTTCTCACGTAGTCGCAGTGTGAAATGTAGGGAACCACAGCCAAAGTTTCGAATTGAGAAAGACAGATTCATTGACTGAATTTATTTTTGAAAATAATATTTGCTATATCTGTCCATGATGACTTGACAAACAGACTCAATAAATGACACCTAATTTGACAGATGTAGCTTCAACAAGCAGACCTTGAAGAAACATCGCAATTCTTTTTTCGAGCATCCAAGCAAGCTCCCTCACCTGTATGTACTACTCAAAATTCATAAGAAGGTTCTTCTAAGAATCATCAGTTGCAGATATTCAGCCATATCTGTCTAATTTTCTTATCATAGAAACGCCCTAAAGAAAAATCTTGTCTTTCGTGAAGAATTCAAGAAATTAAGTGATCAGTTTCTACGTAGAAAGCCTGAATACCAACGTTTCTGTTGACAGAAACGTTTGAATAGCTACCTTTGTATGAATACAAAGGTAACTATTCAAAATGAGGATCTGGAATCACTAAACTACTATTGAACTATTACTGAAATACTATTGAAGACTCCCACAAGAAGCCTCGAGTTTGGCTGAGATACGTTGATGACACCTTCAGAGTATGGACCCATGGAACGTGACAGCTTTCTGTAGCTTTTCAATAACATGAGACTACAATGAGCTCACATCAAGTGAGAATGGAGATATTGACCCGAGTATCCCTCAAGGTTCGATTTTGGATCCAATATTATTATTTACATTCTATATGAATGACTTAAATCATTCATCAGTACTAAACTACTAATACTAAATTATACCTGAAATACTATCTGTATCTGCAGAGTACCTAGGGAGTGTGAGTGTAGGTCCACATCACTGAGGCCACATGTGACCCATTGTACATCCACCCGAGGAGTTGTCCTCCTAGGTCATCGTCCATCCTGAGTACTATAAAAACAGTTTTACAGGAGAATAGTTCTGACTCTGTTTTTGAAGGAGCTTTGTTTGAGCACTTTGAACGAATTAGGAAGGTGATTGCAGAGATTGATATTCAATGAATTTTTAATAGACCTTGTGAGTTTGTATCGAGGCTGTATGACCAGTCTAAGTGAATGACTCAAATCATACTCAGTACTAAACTACTATTGAACTATTACTGTACCTGTAGAGGAGGGAGGGTGAGTGTAGGTCCACAGCACTTAAGCCACATGTGACCCATTGTATATCCTCCCGATGAGTTGTACTCCTAGGTCCATCGTCCATCCTGTCCTTTCCAGGAAGATGGACAGGTTACTGGGAGACATCTCCTTTATATCGGAAGGTGTAGACCAAGACTCGCCGAACACACACTCTCTTATTGACGGTAACTCCGGACACACATCCTGCATAGAGGTGTGTCCACAAGCCCCATATTATGGAGGTGTTTTCTTAGTTGACAGTGGCCAGTCAAAAATCCTACTGTTAAGCGTAGCTAGCTTCCCATGGTCGCCCATGGGAGCTAGAAAGAAGTTCACGTCGATTTTGGATCCAATATTATTTATATTCTATATGAATGAATTAAATCATTCATCAGAACTAGCATCATATCCTACTTAATATGCGGATGATACTTCAGTTCTTAGTAAGTCAGATGAATTATTAACAAAAAAAATGTCAAGGAAGTTTCACGACGATTGCATGACTGATATTCTGCTAAACACATTTTCATGATGTTGAAAAAATCGAATTTATGAAGTTCCCCCTCCAGCATAAAGGATGTGAGGATTTTGTGTTTGGATCTGACAGAGATCCATACATACGAATGTATGGAGAACAAACTCAATAGAAAACAAGATTTTCGTGTAATTCAATATTTATATGTTTGAATAAATTCATTTTGAATAAGCTTTTTCTTTCAGTTTGTTCATAACATACACATCTTTGTAATTGAAATTTCTGTACATAATATACACAGAGTTTATTTTTGAGTTATGTAAAGAGTTTATTTTTGAGTTAATTACTTTCTTCCGTTTTTTGGAAGTTTCCCCTTGTTTTGTATACAAAAGGGGAAGTAGAAAACTGATCTCTCTCAAAAGCTTCCCATTTAAATTTAAATATTTATTTAAAAGTAATCCTATGAACTGGGACCCACCCGTCCTTTGTGAGGTTTTGAATTTTTCCTAGAAAAGAGAATGTTTCCATTAATGATTCAAAATCGTTAGCAAGGAAGGATAAGAAAAATAGCCCAAATAATCGTATAATAGTTGATTTACCAACATAAATCATGAAGAAAGCTGCAAATTAAAATATTCTTAAATATTTGGAATACCTCAATTGAGAAATAATAGTAGACACATTTCTATTATGTGGTTGTAGTTGTAATCTGACTCAACTGAAAATGTACAAAGAATCTTACATATATTGAGAAATTCATAAATAATGGAAAGAGAGATATCAGAATGCGAGATGATTAATTTTTTTAAAGAGGTTCATATTTTCCTTCAAGCAGTGTTGAACCATATCATATGCGTCAACAACAAAATTTCGAGTAACAACAAAATTTCGAGGATAAGTAAAATAGGCCCCAGAACTGATCCTCGAGGCATGCCAATTCGATTATGCACAAGAGTGAAACGATAATATTTTTGATTTTTCTAATGATTTCAGATTTTGTTGTCGATTTTGCGAATAAGGATCGTAAATACCCCTGATGAAATTCATATACCTGCTAAATGAGAAATCGTTTTCTGTCTTTCTGAAGCTTTCACTACCAGAGCTCAAACGCCTAATTCTTACGTAAAAGTTCATTGTTTGTGTTGAGGAATTTGAAATGCTTTGTTACAACGGACAGTCGGGATCGCCCCATCTCTTCGTAGATATCGTTCTAAGAAATTCCACCCCGTAATCCACCTGAGAAACTATAAAAATCCCGCCCCTTTCGTTACTTACGGTGATAAAGACGACGTGAAAGTGAGTTTTTGTTCGATCCTCAAAGTCGTATGAGTTTTATACCGGTTCAGACCTTGCAGGTGGTGGCCGTTCAAAAGCGTTCAACTAATAATATCGAACGAGACATCTTCCTGTACACGGCCTTCGTGGCAAGAACGTTATTTTCCTAATTACTTTGTCTACAGACGTGAGTTTCGTTTATGTCAATAACTTCAAGGTAGATATTCAGCGTTTATAATTTACTCGTGGACATCCGTTATGCAGGTCCATGAGTTTGTGAAAAGCTGACAAGTAATTACAAATTTGTAAAAGAACACGTTTACTTACTTGTCATAAAGTAGTCAACATACCCTGCATTTTAAAAACTGAAAGCTTCAAACTCAATGCCTATGATTTAGGGAAACATGACTATCAATTATGATCGGAATCTGTGAGATGATAATTAAAAATATTGTAGAAAAACGCTTTTTCTCAAAATGATTGAAGTACCCTGTACTTTCAGAACTGAAATTAGCCAAACTTAAGGGCGATAATTCAAATGCGAACTGGATGAATTTTTTTACAGGAAAACGTTATTTGTCAAAATAATAATTCATCAAGCTTAAACTCACAAGCAGTGAATTTTTGGCTTAGATTTGTTTCCATCAAACTTAGAGGAGCAATATATTTTCAATTTCAATTGGGAACGGAAAATTTATATAGAAAAAACGTTTTTTGTCAAATTGTTCATTAATAAATACCCTAATTTCTCATGACCTGAGAAGCAATGATTATTTTTCTGGTCTCGATATCCACTACGATCAGCACAACTTACACTTCAGCAAACAGTAAGAAGTATTGAGTTCTCCACAAAAAATGTCTTACAGAAAAAAATAAAATGCAATTAATACAATGATGAAGATTTTGTGGGAAAAGTATTGATTTGAACAGCTTTTCGGAGAGAATTTTCCAAAGGTATACTTTTTGAAAAAATATATTATATATAATAATGATAATTATACTCACCGCCATCTGTCCAGAGTTTTCAACTCATGGCTGGACGGAGGAGAGCAGCCGATTCCGGATGGGTTTGTCGAGGGGCGGACCGTTCTCATCCCCAAAAGCGGAGATTTGTCGATTCCTAAGAATTACAGACCGATAACATGCTTGAATTCGTGTTATAAGTTGTTGACAAGCATCTTATACACACGAATACTCACCGCAGTTGGCCGAGTGTTCGAACGGATATATGAACAGAGAGGACTCGATACAAAACAAGCGTAACCTCTCTATGACCTGGATCAATTACCATAACGCATTTGATACAATATTGCATGAGCTCATCTTGCATTTGCTCAGATACCTTGCGCTACCCGAAAAAATAGTGAGATGTATTAACAACTGATACCACTCTGGCGAACTCGCTTCACCATAACATCTGGTCAAGCCAGAGTGCAAACAGAGTGGGTCACTTTCAGAAGGGGTGTATTTCACTATTGCCATTATCCGGTGCGCTCAGAAATACTCGGCACCCCTGGAAACCAGAGAGGAAAGAAGAACATAAAAGAAGATAGAAAAGCTGAATGATGAAAATTTCATAATATTGATTTTCTAAAAGGTATAATTTCAATTTGATTAACTGGGATGGTGGCAGTTTTTAATAGTTCAGGAATAGCTTTGAATGCTTTAGCTATCTTGTAACTGAAAAAGCTTTTAAATAACTGGGTTGTGAAAATGGGAGGTGTTAAAGAGCCTTTGAACCTGGCGTTAATATTATGTCCATCCATTCAAAACGTTACTTTCCTATGCAGGTACGAAATGATTTTATATAAGAGAATCTTATGATAAAAACAGGCAGCAAGTAGTTTTCTCCTATTCTCCATATTTAGCCATCCAACTTCCTTGAGCTTGTGACATATTCTGTTTCATCTTATTCGATATACGAGTCTCAAACACGAATTCTGGACTTTCTGATTTTTTTGTTTATAGTGACTTGTCAGATTCGGCCCATACTGCAAAATTCAATTGTGCTAGTATTAAGCTCTCACACATTTTTTCAACTCTATTGATAGACAGTGTCTAATACCATATATCAGTTTGAGGGAGGCATCGGCTCGTTGAAAGAGTTTGTAGGTGTGTTTTTCAAACCTCACATGAGAATCAAATAATACGCCAAGGTTTCTGGCTTCATCAACAACATGAAGTGTATCTGCATTGATGATTTTACTCTTACTGATTTTTGACCTGAAAATGATAACTTTAGATTTTTCTGTGTTAATAAAAAGCGAGTGTGAAGTTGCTAGTTCAATAAAGTGTCTAATATCAGAATCTATTATTCCGCAGGCTTCTTTGACATCTTCTGGATGAAAACTATGATAAAATTGAGTGTCGTCCGCATAAAGATGTACATTACAGGTTTCAAGTTTTCTTAGCAAGGTTAGCGAGTTAGTAGTGAAGAGCAATGGATCCAAAACTGTTATGAATGCTATATAGATGAAGAATAATAATCATTTTGATTTCGAACAGAATAGTGAATTAATCAGTTCTGTAGACTGCAGTAAAACCAACAGTAAAAAAAATAACTGAACACCAAAATAATGATATGAAATAGCAAAATTATCCACAAAATAACGAATAAAAAATGAACGGTTGAAAATGAAAAAGTCACGCCGTTAAAATATACCTTTGGAAAACATTTGATACAGTCAAATCATTTACCTATTATATAGGTACTTTGTAGACAATTAGGATGTATGACCCTCTAATTGGTTTATTCTTCTCTTAATTACTCTAAATTCAATTACTCGTTTCCTATTTTGGCTCTGATACTCAAAAAAGTTATTTTTTAAATCTTGACTTTGTGTTCACAATTACCAACAAATTATATTCATATTTATATTCAACGGTTGGGTACGACAAACTACACACTGGAAAATTATTTTAAATCAACATGAATTTTAAATAAGGGGCTTTAAGTTTTCAATCGATCCTAGAGATATCTTAATAAGACGTTACTAACAATCGAAAAGTCTTTAAGTGACTTGGAATGAAGTATTTTTCAATTACTTGACATTTTTGCAGAATTTATTTTGATTAGTTTATTATATTTTCATTTCATTCTTATTGTTTGTATATAATCATATGTCCTCGCATTGTTACCCCATTTATTGATTCACTTTGATTTTGTATCACAATAATTCGTTTTTTTTTACAAATCAGCCTTCTTACATTTCTCTTTTGAATGTTAAAGACTTAGGTATTTATATTTATTTATTTTCCCCCTCTTTTATTTCTATTCAAACCAATTCATTCAAATATTACCGTCCCGTTATTTTCGGTATTTTTAGTAATTTGTAACATTTTATTTATTTCTATTTAATTCTCTATACCTATTTATTTTAAATATTTGTTATTTAGCTTCCCTATTCTTCATAATACTTTCTTTTCACTTCTTATTTCTCATTTTAGCATTTTATTTTTCGAGATATCAGTTTATGCATTTCTCAATTAATGTCATATTCAACTTTACCCTGTTTCTCTGTTCATTTACGATATTAGAGTATCCCCCGTTACCTTTCCCATTCTACGCTCTCGGAATAGACAACAAGACAACAGTGATTCCTAATCTGGTTTTAGTATGTACCAAAATCCACTATTTTTGACAATTGACATTATTTCCTACCATCGAGGAGTGCTATATCAATTTCATATACCTACTTAAACTATTTCAGGGGAGTTAACAATTCAAACAATCGATGCAAGAAACCAATAACCATTGTTATTAATAATTCAAATAACCGTCACAAAACACCGAACACCGAACCTAGAGCTTCGGAATTCGAAAGTTTGATTGCCACTGCATGTCCGCTGCTGAGCACGGAACATGCGCAACTTCAGTCACCTTGTCACTGACGTCACAAAAAAGAGTTAACCAGTTACGACAAACGTACCGCTGACTCTACGCAAGAGTTCTACAGCGAAGTCGGTAAAGTGAGTCTTAGCTTGTTTAATGTGGATACGATCAGTCTCCCAGCCATCTTGTAGAAATCTAAAAGTATGCTTTTTTGAGGTGTGTGTTGATTTTAAACGATTTTAAAGTGGCAAGGATTATTTTATGGGTGAGTTTTAGTATTTGTAAACAGTAGTGCTTCATCGTACTAGTGACCTAAGTTTAAAAAGTAGTGTTAAGCTTAAATATTTCAGTCGGAAAGTGTGCCCCTGTCATAGCTTTCACTTGGTCCGTAAATACAGGAAAATAAGTTTAATTCTTAAAATTAGCCAGTGGAACTCGGGACTTTGTGTTTATATACGGTGTATTCGTCGGATATTTTTTGTGTTAAATTCTACTGAAATAACCGTCAATCCGTAGAATATTCAGAGGTCAATATTGCTTGAAGAAACTGTTAGCCTTATTAGGCAAACCTTTGACTTATCTATTGAATTATTTGTTTGCAATTCTACTGTAGTGATTGATTGTTACAAAATACGTAATCCGTGTAATTGTCTCAAAGTGCTAAAAGTAGCTTCCGAGTTCGGTAATCAATTTGAAAAAAATCGAAGGTGTTCTATCTTCTGAAGACTTGTTCTCCAGTTGTAAAGTGTAGGTATCTCGCTAAGTGAGTCATCGTTGATATAAGAGTTTACCGAGAGGTCAATACATTCTTGTTTCGGATGCCTATTTTGTTTATTTCAAACCAAATCATAAAAATGAAATACCTATACCTTTTGTCCTTGACGGACAATGGTTGGAGGATCATCGACCTTTTTTGCAAAAGAAAGTGAACATGTCTATAAAAACATTTATGAAAATGGCTTGGTAAGAGTTACTTATGTTCTCAACTATTGCTACTTTCTATCATCTCATTAGTTTCCCAAATCAGTGTCATTATTTTCAATGCATGATAGTAATCTCAGTGCAAGGAAGTATGAGTGGTTTCCTTAGTGGTTTCATGCTTGTGAAACCATATTTCAACATTCTTGTTAACAAAATAAAAACAGATTATATATCTACCTTGTTAGGCGAAATTGTGTATCATTAATCAATCCAATTGTTCAGGGAATGATTTTGTGTAAAAAAAGGAACCTCAAGATCTATTCATTTAAAGGAGACAAAATGATATTAGTAGATATTGTTTTTTCTCAATTGAGGAAATATCTGTGATTGATTACATATTGAAAATACTCTGGATGAGTTTTTGAATACACTAATATTAACCTAATGGGGATTTAATTTTGTGAGTGAAATTTTGGAATAAAAAAAATTGTCAACAGTTTTTTACTTTTACTGTATACTTTTTTGGAGTCGGCATTGGTATTTTCGACAACCTTAAAAAATAACAAGTTAATTTGTTTGTACAAGGGTTACTTTTTATATTGTTCGGATGATAACAAAAAAATAGACGAAAATACGATATGTTATTGGAAAACATATTTGAATAAAATTTTAAAAGTTGATGTTAATGTTTCTTAGAAGTCATTTTGTTGTAGTTAAGTTTTTTGCTAGATTGAGTACTATTGTGTTAAGCTTAAAATTTGTTCGAAACTATGTTCAAATAATTTGTTATTTTAAAAATTATCAATAACTGTAATAAAAACACTAGACGGCTGGAGGGTATCATAAAGCAAGAGTTATTATCTGACAACGGCTTCAGACGTCTTCAAGAGACGTTGTAGTGATTGTGTAAAGTGTAATATTCCCCCCCCCCTCTACCGCTCCTCACCACGAACCGACGAATCAATGGATAAAAATTTCAGTATAAGTAACTCCCCTTGTAATTTAGGTTTAATTATATAATTTTGGAGATGGAGAAAATGGATCTAATAATACAAGTGGGTGATTTAACCCTCAATTTTGAGAAAACCAGTGATAAATATATGGCATAATGGTAATCATAGGAAATTGTAATTCGTATAAAAAATTTGCCCCTCAATTCTTCTGATACATTTTTCATTAAGTATGTTTACATTCCTGTCTGCTTCAAAATTGTGCAATTTTAGGCGATCTAACGTATCATTGATTCTGGGAAATGTCAGTTTAAATCTGTCTATTTTTCCGTTAACCACCCCTACCAACGACAACCCTCAGAAGTCGAAACTTCTGTGAGCTAAGGAATAACGAGGTCTTACCTTTTAACGTGTGACACTCAGATTATCTTTAAAATTTATATACATATTTACCTATGTATATCCAAAAAATTGGGGCAAATTCATTTTTTATTCAAATGTTTTGTTCTAATTAAGTAATATTACCTTTCACCTTTCAAGTATTCTGAACAATCTACACTTTATTGTGAAATTTTCACTAGACAGTTTACGAAATCACATGTTTCGCTGTACGATAGCTTCCGATTTTGTAAATCCGATTTTGGAAAACTCACAATAAACTGTTACTTCACAAATATTTTATTTCAATAATTCTCAAATCGGTGTTTGAAGATTCTAGTTATACCTAATCACTGAGATAAAAGTTTTCATTAGAGTAGCAGAAGAGCAACACAGGTTGTTCCTAATTTGCAAGGAAAATGCGAAATTCAATTTCATTGTACATTGCCTTTTGACTTTTTAGTCACCATTTCCATTGTCTTTGCAACATAATACCTATTTGTTTACATAATATCTAATTAATAACGAGGTTTTCCCTTTCTCCGCAACCAAAAGTAAAACCATAATTTATCACCGACCTTGGATATCAGTCCAGGAAATCAATTATGATAGGGAATCGATACCAGATTTCTTCATCTGTCGGATATCTTTATTTTTAAACATTATACAGTGTGACTCACTGTTTCTCTCTCTTTTGTTAATAGTGTCCTATCGGTTTTCGAAATAAAAAATTATTTGTGCTAAATATGGTCCAAAACATAGCCTTAATTGAATATAAGTAGATCAGTACTCTCAATTCATGAAAAGTTAATAATTTGATGATAGTTTGGACAAACTCGAAATATTGAATTAACACCAAGAAATCGACTCCATATCATACAGGGCGTGCTAAAATTAGTATTATTTCCATTATGCATGAAAATGTTTAAAAGTTCATTTTTTCAAAGAAACCCCCTGTATATTACTCGATAAATTGAAAGACGATGAAAAATGAATTGAGAATTTGGTTCTTTTATAAGTAAATTACAAATAGTTATCCGTGGTGTTTCAAAACATCTTCAAAATGAATGCAAATATTCAACGAAGTTCTTATGAAATTATTTATTACACATGACCAAAGTGATTAAATCATTGTCAGAACTTGCAGAGATTTCAATAATTTCCTGAACTATGGCTCAAAGGTTCCACAGAACAACTATACTAAAAATAAGGATTTCTAGGTAAAAAGTAGGATTTTCTAGCCTATAATATGTGAAAGTACAGAAAATAACAGAATTAAGATGATTAAAAATAACAAAATATCACATTTTTACAATAAATGCTGGAAATGTTGTCCATTACATTCTAAACATTTTAAAATGTTCTTTTGTACGGGAATTGTGGTTGCTTTTTCAATCTCATGTTGATCCAGATCTTCAATACACCGCACTATTCGCCGTCGCAGTGCTTCTTTGGAAGGCACTGGAGTACTGTATACCCTTTCATTTAAAACACCCCATAAAAGTCAAGTGGCGTGAGGTCGGGTGATTTCGGTGGCCAATCCCACGGCCCTAAACGCCTAAACCAACGATCGTCAAATATTCGTAAAGTTCCTCGGAAACTTCCTGGGTGGAATGAGCTAGCGCTTCTTCCAATTCCACTTTTTTCAGCTTTGACCTATTTCATTTACCCCTTTCAAAAGTAAGATTTTCTTGTTGACACATACTATGCACTAGGTGGGGTAACTGTATTTTTATTTCTATTTGTATTTCAGTTTGATCTAACTCAACTCTTTGAATGTAATGATGAATTTTGTAATTTCTGTGCGACTCTATAATTGTTCTGTTGAGTTGCCAAAGCTGTAATTAAAAAAATAAATTTTCGTCCCAAATTTTCGTCCCTAATATTTGGAGATATCTCTCTGAATTCAATGAGTCTTCATAAATAAAGTAGCTACTTTTATTGTTCTACAAAATACAGAAAACATTCAGGTAAAATTTTTCTTGTTAACCCATTTTATTTGTTTCATGAGAATTATTATGATCAGCCCAAGAATGTTTATTCCTTCTATTAAAAATCCATCCCGATCTTCCTGTATATGCATTAAAAGGGATTAGCAAAAATGCACTATACATTCAAAGTCTTCTGCTTTGAGAGCTTGAACTTTGGTAAACTTATCCGGATGCATTTCGTGATTTTTCAAAATTTGTTGTACTGAAGCATGTGATACACTCAAAACTTTTTCTGCACTGCGAATGGATATGCATAAAAATATGCCAAAACGTTAACAGTATTGTTAACAAATTCTTAGAAAAATAATGTTTCCAGAAGTGACTTTATTAAGAGAACTGTATGATTTAGGTATAGGGACATGATATATCGTCTTGAAAAAATGAACTTTTGACCACTTTCATGCATAATAAAAATAATAGTAATTTTAGAACGCCTTGTATGATATGGAGTCGATTGCTTGGCATAAATTAAATATTTCGAGTTTGTGTCCAAACTATCATCAAAATATTAACTTTTCATGAATTGAGAGTACTGATGTACTTAACTTCAATTAGGGCTATGTTTTGGACCATATTTAGCTCGAAAACCGATAGAGATATGTATAGGACATAATAACAAAGAAGTAACAAAAAAGTATTATAATAATAGAGCGATTCTAAAAATGTGTTAATATACGAGGTGTTCTATTTAAAAAATAAAGTTGCTAGGACTTTTTGATACAAGTGGCAACGCCGCAATGCTGAAAGTATTTTAGATCGATAGATCAGGTAATGAAATGTAAGATGTGAAACTAACGTCTTACCATCGATCGTGAGTCAACGCTGTATATGTTCTGCTTCTGGTGTTTTACTAGTATTCATAAGCTGATATTTATAAGTAGGTAAAACAGGACTCTCGGTTGACGTACATGGTATCATGTGTTTCGTAATTTTTATATCTTATATCCTTATCTGATTGCACTATGTTTTGAAAACAAATTTCGAAAAGTCTATGCAAGTCGGCTTGAACATTAAGAACGATGACTCAACAAAGATAAACCCATTGTTTTCAATGTAATAGTCAATATATAGTAGGTACCTTTTTCGTTAATTTTGATAAAAATACGTTTATTTGTAAATAAAAGTTGGCATGATTAGTTCAAGTTTACTTCTTCATGGAATAAAACGTCATGCAGTTTAGTTTTCATGTTATTCGTTGGAACGTCAATGGAAAGTAAATTGAAATTGCAACCTAAAAATGTGTGCATGAGCGTTGCTTGATTTTCAAACAGTTTTGCAATTTTTCAGAAAATAGCAAAAGGGTATTTTTTATTTGACGAATACAACTGAAAAATTAAATGAAGTGTATTATGAAATGTGTAGTTTCGAATGAATGTTTGCTCTACATTTTTTAAAATTATTTTATAGAGTGT
>WOGM01000357.1:0-13314 GCA_015342125.1 Leptinotarsa haldemani | reverse complement strand
GTTACATGGAATCCTGTAAACTCCCGCTAATTAGGGTGGACCTCTGCTGTCTGTTGCTGATCTCAGATACTCCGATATTTTTTTCTTTGGTTTGAAGGCGGTTTTCTCCTTCTTCAGAATGTTCCCGATTCGGTTGGTGACATATATGGCAGATAGACATTGCCTTGGGGTTGTTCTTCACTGGTGTTTTTCTTCTCCGCGTAGCGGTTTTTTTTGTCGTAGCAGTTTGCTTGTAACATTGTTTTTCTTTTAGTCATCAACGTAACTTTCTTCACATATTTGGTTCGTTTCTGTTTTGAATGGTGGTTCGATCCGTTATGTAGGTATCGATCTGATGTTATTTTCTTTCCTTGATGATCAAAACATCAAGGAATGGAATTTGGAGGTTTTTTCTGATTCCTTTGTGAATTGAATTTTTGGATGAAAGCAAATCAGATAATTCAAGAAGTTCTGAAGTTCTTCTTTTCCGTGGCTCCAAACAAGTGCCATGTAAATACCTCAACCAGTGCTTCGGTCGTTTTTCTAAAGTTTGAATGGCTCTTTCCTCAAATGTTTCCTTGTAGAAATTTGTCACTACGGGACTAAGTGGACTACTATGGCGACAAGCTTCAAAACCAAACCAAGTAACTCAAATCGTCAAGAAGAGTACTTCGACAACGCCACTGAAGATGACTGCGACAGTTGCAGTCGAAACGTTTGCAGATTATTACCAAAGAAGACCACGGCAAAACCCGGAAAGCAATCAATACATTGACGCCAGCCGCGTCAATGTTGAAACTTATAATTTCAAAAGTATAACTTTTCGTCGATCATCTTTCGAAAACACACAGTACTTAGAAATTTCCTAATGTTGAAGCTGGTGATCCTAATTCATCATAACGATGGAAAACACAGGAATAGCTGAAACGTTTATTAAGTAAACTAACCCAGTACATAACTTTATTTTCACCATTCTCATCAAACACGTCGTATTTTTTGGTAGAGTGCAGCGTGCTAAATGAATAATATATGGTGTAGAACATGTCTTATTCAAAGACAGGCTTGCCCCGCCTCAGGGCGTGCCACTAGCTCGCTTAAGGGAGCCCTGTGTATATTAGGTAATACGCGACCCTATTCAGTACGAATACAGGGTGATACTCTGAGGCCAAGGCTTTCAATGGTGACTAGTTGATACACTATCTGTATTAATCATCACTTTTAGGAAGACTATTTTCTGTGAAAAGAAAGAGTTAGGAATTAGGCAACTCAGTGGTCTATTGTGTCGCCATTTCTCATAGAAATAATAACAATACTGACATATGTAAAAATCAGTTTTAACTATAAAAATGTAGCCTCCAAAGCATATGAGTTAAAAATAAAAAAAAATTGCCATTCACTGTTGAAAGAATTGCGGATTTCACTTCATTCACTTGTTTTGATAGAAACAATTACAATTTCTTTTCTTAAGTGTTGAGCTAGTTGAGTTTTTCTTGAAAGCTACTAGATTGGTTCTGCAACTGTTATTTAGTTGTTCGTGGAATCTATTTCTATTTAACAATTGATTATTCAGTAAAAAAATCAAATTGGTACTTTCTGAATTGTCCCATGATAAAATAGAAATGATTTGTGCGATCTCTAGGAGATGAACAAAATTATATTGTTCAGAAAATGTAAGACACGAAGAAAATGAAAAACTGAGGAGATAGGTATTCTTCTACTGAAGCGAACAAATCATCACAGACATGAATCAACATATAATCAAATTAACCAACATTAGAATAGTCATGATCATCAATAATTTTGAAACACGAATATCCTATTGAAGACTATCGACCATATTCGTTTATAGATTCTGAAATTCCCATCATCTGTCATATTCACCCTATCATTGTTCCGCGGTTCAGAAAAATAAAGTTAACAATCTCCTTAGTTTGTACTTATCAATTATGTCATTTGCTGTGAAAGTAAAAACTACTGCAAGCATATTTATATATCCATTCTTGTACCTGTTAATTTCATTTTCAGTCTAATTGGATATATTAATAAAATATCTACAGCATTACATATATTACCAGGTATCCCCCAGGGTTCTATATTTGGGCCATTATTCTTCATCATCTTTTCTCATTACGCCGATGATAAACATATGTATTTTCCATTCCAAGAAAGTGACATGAATGATGCAAAATAATCCAACGGTGATTCATAAACCATAAATACCCTGATATTGATCGAAATTTTAGCCTTTTCAAAATCTTTCAACGTCACTTAGGCTTCGATTCAAAGATTTCATCAATTTCAAACATATCTTGATATAGCTACTTACAAAGTTGGATTGTTCATTAAATGCATCAAATGCTAAATCTAAAATAATATTATGAAGAGGAATAAACTGTTTGTTCGTGATGAAAACATTCCAAACGTACTAAACTGAGTTTTAAAACTCTTTCACCCTTAAAAAGTTTCATTATAGGCGATTGACATGGGCTTAGCTTATAAGCGAGTAATAGTTTATTTTTCAAAATTAGGGATCCATCCTTATGCAATAATTCAACCTAGTTATCAAAAATTTGCACATAAAAGTCGATTACTTGGCGTGTGCGCCGGGGTGTAGTTTTGAACTTTACTGTAGTATGTAGTAAATCTGAGAAAAAAAAAACATTACGATATCCATATTCAAAGTTTCGAACCAGTTCTTCCTTTTTTCTCATGCGGTATTTGTAGAAAGGTATACACAGATTTATCTTTTTTTTATTTCATTGCTGAATAATGAAATAATGCTTCAGGTATAAAAGTGGATCCATTGAAATTTATTCCAAAACAGTTCTTTCTCATAACAAATGTTTCAAAAGCTAATGTGTAGATGTCGGTATTTTGGTGGCGTACTTGAAAGAATTCGACGTAAATAGGTATTCCATACTTTTGAAAGAATATTAACAAAAAATACTCATTAGAAGACCGGATCAATTCAGAAATTGATGAAAAATTGGAACAAAGTGACGAAATTACCTTTTCAATAAAACTGAGACCTAAACAGTATCAATCTTCAGGAAAATATTTATTTTCTGGTGGCAAGAGTAAAAATTCAGTGTGTGATTCTCAGGTAGAAAGGTGAGAACGAATCTAATGAATTTAAGTGACGACATGTAACGAGCTCCAGTCGTAAATTACTCAAGAGGCAAAAGAGTCAACGTTTAATGTTTTAAGGTTAAAGCGGTACTGTTTACAAAAGACCTTTTACCACCCGGGGCTGCTACACCGGTCGACGGTATTTAGTTTTATTGCCATCATTTTTTATTTCACGAACAAGAGAAAACTGTTGTCGAACAGATCATATAGTTTTTAATCAAGCTTTTGAAACGTATACATTCCCTCTTTATGAAATGTGACGCCCTTCATGCATCTCAGCTCTCAGCTCTATGGGGTGGCGCCAGATATTATAAGGTGATCGTCGAAAAATGATGATGATTCTCATCAAGAATAAAAGTCATCAAGAAAATAATTCAATTTTTTATCTAGACCACATATTGGAAAAGAATCGTCAATTCCTGGATTGCACTCTATATTCAGAGTGAATAGTTATATGAAGACCGACATTTAATTTTAAATGAAATGGAGTACATTGCAGAAATATAATTGTACATTCCATTATCCATAATACTGTGAGTGCACAGGCATGGAGTTTAATGGAAAACTTTTACTTATCTTTTACTTATCGCAATATTCCTCATTTGTTATACGAGTTAGTGTCGTTAAGACTCCTCTGCAATTTTATTGAACTCAGTAAGTTGAATATTCAATTTTTTGGATGGATTCATGCCAATAATATTACATTTTCTACATGCAATCAAGAGATCAATTATTTTTGTACAATTTGAAGTAAAGGTATGCCATAAATTTTCGTGAAACTATTTTTTTGCGGAATTTAATGGTGACATAGTATGCCAGCATATTGTAAATGAGGATGATTCAATATAGTCTAGCAGGAAACCGAAAAACGGTTATAATTGTAAAAATTATGAATTTTCAATCGAACAGGAATTATACCTATTACACCTGCATGTTATCGTTCAGACGATTTTAATTACCCCGTCAATAATTGCTACTCATTCCAAGTTTTTTATATAGCAACATTTATTATACACGGAATTCCTGATGCTTCAAACTTTTATAACGAATATATATTTAGAATCTTGACTTAATATTGATTACAATGATTTATCATTTTAAACTTTTCATCTCCAACGTTACTAGTAGTCGTACAACTACCATACTTATACCAGCTGTAATCAACGCGGGACAGTAAAAAAATGAATGAATCTATACATGTACACTCATAAACTAGGACATTAGAGCCTAATGGTTCTTCTAATGAATATAATATCAAGTATAATAAGCTATCAACCGAAGAATCGATAAAACTACCGTGTTCTCTGTTGACAATAACCAAGTCATTAGTGTATTTATTCGATACCTTACAAGCGTTATTAGCTTGTACTGTAATGTTTTTTTGTGTGTACTTTTGTCGAGTGTTCCAATGATGGAATGATGTGGATTGATTCGAAAATGAAAATCCATTTGGTGGGGTGATTAAGCAAGCTTGGTATATTTTGTAGAAAAATAATGCGACTTTGAACGTTTGCTGTACATTTTTCTTTACTTTCCGTAGTCGACATTTTGGACTTTAATTATATATCTATATCTAATATATACTATACTATACTATACTAATATTATAAATGTGAAAGTTTGTAAGGATGGATATTGTATGTATGTATATTATGTTTGGAAAAATTCAGAAAAATTCCCCGTGAGCGCTCCCTATACCGTTGGAGTTACATGAAGATAATGGACCGTAAGATTGTTTATCTTAAATAGCATATCTACCTGTCATGTAGTAGCCACTATATGCAAAATACTAAGCCATGAATATAATTTAATTTGATACTTTTTTACAATGCACGTTTTAGAATATCTGTCAAATTCTTATAAAACTTGATACGATTGTCGTTTCAAGTATTTAATATATTATATAAACTTTGTTTTTTACACTAAGTAATTTGGACGAATCGTTCAAAAGTTGCCACTATAAGATTTACTTGACGCAATGAGTTAGGCTATTACGCGTCATGTCTACTGTAAGACGACGGAAGATGATACGCAGGGGTAGGGGGGCGGTCTAAGCAATGAAGCACCATCGCCGAGAACGCGATCCGAACGCGGGCAGACGCGTGCGGAGCAGACGTCGTTGACGGTTGTGTCACTTTTGCGAATTTCTTTTTAGGTAACATAATTCGATTTTCGAAGCTATTCATTACTTAGTGCAATCGGCATATTTCCTTAGTTACTGTATTTTTAAAGTAAAAATATAAATTACTAGCTGTTGCTCGCTCTTATATTAACGTACAGCCAAATCTTGAAATATGCAGGTCGGTTCTTTGTATAGCGTGAATAAGCATCAAGAAAGGGAATCAGGAATATCCACCCCAAGGGGAAAAATGGGAATTCAGAGATTGTATTGAATTTCGTCTGTTTTGAAGTTGAAAACCGGAAGTTTTTGGTTAATGAAAGAATATTGTAATTATTTGCTCAAAATGGTCTGTTACCAAATTAAGGTGACAAATTCTATGCAGCGAGCCGCGGGCAACAACTAAGACCACTATGAGCCGAATAATAAAGGGATACTCAACATATTTACTTGCAGTATACATTTCGTTCTTCGAAATAAAAAAAATGTTTTTCCGTTAACCTGAATAGTAAGACGATAGATGGCTGCATGTGTTTATGAGTCAAACCCATATCACTTGTGATGCGCTGTTTGGAACCTTTGGTGTAGTAATGAATATTACTGGAGTTTCTTCCCAGCACCAAATCGTTATTTTAACACCTTAAACTCGCCAGTTTAATCTTCCTCTTGAAGATGATTACTTTTTGATCAAAACACGCTTCAAGGTGTTAAAATAACGATTTGGTGTTCAGAAAAAACTCCAGTGATACCCATATCACTGATAGGTAACTATAATTTACTACTAATACGTTGTTCTGGGGAAATTAGACAGAAGGGGTACAACGTGATCAAATCAATTTGATACCTTTGGTCTTCCAACGCTAATGTTACAAATTCATTCGGTGGACCCATTTTCTATTGAGTGGGCAGTAAAAGTTAGAACATTCACAGTTATAGAAGGGTCAGATATTCTTTTCCGTTCTGCAAACTCCTATCTACAACTTCAACACCGACTACTAAAGGACCTTTTTCAACACCTTGAGACTCTACAAGTCATGATATCCCCGTCTAATAAAAAAGTTAGTATAGTGAATCGTAAACTCAGCATTCACTGTGAAATAAAATTCATGTGATTACCTTTGGCTCAATCAACAACCCCGGCTGATATATTCCACATATAAATAAATATAACCCATAAAACAATGACATGGTTATTCACAATATTTCTGTGCGTGTTGAGTTTTATATGTAATAAATTCAGCTATTTTCACGTGAAGAAAACAGCGCTTGTCACATTTCGAACCCATACAACGCCCTCCATCATCTTGATGGCTAGAAAAATTCCGTGATTCGGCGACAAACTTGCACTATTTTTCCCATGAACACAAGACAGCTCCTCGGGTGAATAAAACATAACTTTCGATAAAGTTCCCCGCTCCTCGCTACCCCCTGGCCTAACCTGTTCATTCATCGCGTGACAAACTCGCATAAGCCAGACACCTTCTGAACATTAGTGGCCATTTCGATGTTGTATTAACACTCTAGAATTACCAACTCGAAAACACAAAAGTTACCAACTGAGTAAAGGGATTAAAGGCGAGTTTTCTGTGAGGACAGGGTAGTTTCTGAAAGCAAAAGGGTGTTAGGTGGGAACTTGGACCCGATGGAGGAACAAACCTTAAGGGAACTGTAATGAGGGGTTTCAAATGTTGATATCGCGTATATTTTTCCTAACATGCGATGGGTTCATGGAGGAGAACATTATTTTTGAATCTTGGGGTTGAACAGCTGATTGTGAAACAAGGATTTGAAGAGTACATGAATCCAAGTTTTAGCAATTATATTTCCACCATCATTCCCATTCAGATTGATACTTTAAAAAGGATGTAATGGATTCAAAAAGAGAATTGAAGACAAACTGAGTATCATTAATGACAGCGTCAAATAATTTCTTCTGTTCAGTCTGATGCATCCTCATTTATGTAACTTATGCTTGACGTTCGGAAAGAAAGCATATATTTGGTGCCAAACCGGGACTGAACGAGTATGGCGGATGATGGCTGATGGTGTCAGATGTCTGACAGCTGAAAATATACTAAATGTTCAAAGGATGCTGACTTGTTTTCCTCATTTTCTCGGAGACTTTAAGAAAACAAATAGTTGGTAGGGTTCTTCTTCATTGCTCATTTTTGTTTCGGAAAGCATCGAACGTGTTCCGTTTTTAATTCGGTTCGGATCTGAAAAAGGTCACAGTGTTATACAAATTTGCGGTACTGCTTTTGTTTTTCCTAAGCATTTGTTTTCATTGATAGTCACGAGTATTTTTTGAAATTTTGCCAGATTAAACGGCACCTACAAATCATGGTTTGATGACTATGCAATATTCTAAATATTATGACGGAACTAATGCCTTGAGTTTTTCTCAATTTCACGGAATATCACATGACGGTATTGGATTATTAATTTAAACATCATCACTGTTTTCTTAGTCAGTCGCTCTTCATGATTTTTAATGACCGAACGCGATCACGATTAATCATATTATAGCATCGTTTCGCAACGGAAAGGGATGAAGCTTCGGCAAAAGCACTCATCAAGAGTTTTAAGAAATGTTAAATATTCGAAATTCACCTACCCGGTGACTGAATACGTCGAATGTAGGACGAAACATGGATCAGAAACTATTAAAGTACTTAACAGACTCAAATATATTCAATAAACGTTCAATACAATTGACTTATCAAAATGACAGTTACTTGACAACTCTTTTAGAGAATACAGTGTGTACACAAAAAGTTTAACAAATTCAGAAATTGAACTATCTGCGACAAGAATAGAGTTTATTTGAATCTGGAGGAAAACGTTAATGAGTTGATGATTCATAAAATAAATCACCTTCCCGTTAGTCCTGTGGACTCTATGTCAGAAAATACATAAATAAACAGTACCTACATGTACATATTTACTGATGAGAATTGTTCCTGAAGTATATAAAAATAAGGTAATTAGGTCTTAGAAGTTTTGCAGTTCTCCTGTAGAGAATAATAATATAGCAATTGCTGACCTCTGTCTATAAATGTGTACTATAGAAAGGTAAAAAACCAACACGTAAAGGGGTGGAAAGTTCAATCATAAAATAACTCGAACGATGCACTGGAAAAATGCTTTCACATTACTGTGAAGTTCAGCAGAAGGCGAAACCAAACCATTATTAGTGATGTTTTATACGTTTCACAAATCAAAATTCTGATCAGCAAAATGACAAATGGTGGCTTCAATAAAATGTCATCAATTACAGTGTTTATCTGGTAACAGAGGTGACGAAAGGCAATTTGTGGACCACCTAAAAAGTCGAAAAATAATTTTGTCAATTACCGAAGCGAGGGGACAGGTACGTCTGTCTAGAACCAAATTAGATAGATAGAGACACACAGTGGCATCATCGCCGAAGAGTGGAAAGTGATGTTCTCTTAATCTAAATGGGGTTCGGATATCGCATCTTGGCTACCGTTCTGCCAGCATTTTGGGTGGCTTCATATAAATGGACAATAATGTCCTTTTAACACTCGATAAAAACGCGATAGGTTCGAAATTAATGCGTTCTAGTCTTTTAACGTAGGTTGCCGATGACACGCTCTTGAGCTATATTTCATTGTCTTGGGTGAATCGGAAATATCGAATTTAATATCGATTTACCTAGTTTTCAATATTTCTATTGGGAGCATTTCGAATGAGAAACAGCGATGAATGGAAGTCAAATTATGAAAATTATTATTTTTATATAAGCGTAAATTATGATTGCACAGCATCTGTTTCAGAGAAAAAATTTGTTTTTCCGTTAATCAGCTGTCGCCCCCATACAAACGACAACTCTCAGAAGTTGAGCAACTTGTTCGAGCTAAGGACTAACGAGGTCTTACCTTTCAACATGTGATTCCAACCACGGTTGCATAATCATCCCGGCTTCAACCAGATGAATTCTCTCGAGAAAAATATCTGATCGAGGCAGGAATCGAACCCACAGCCTTCCGATCATGAGTCGGGCGCACTACCACCGCGGCTAATTCCAGTATCTATCTTTCCCAGTATCTATATGACTTTCACTTTTTCATACGCATATTTTCTCAATTCGAAAGGGACCGGTTTCAAAGTAGGCGTCCCGATGGTATTTGTCATTCATATTGAAATTTGCCACCCCAATTGAAATGCTGAATTTACGCCTATGTACATGAATGAGTTGTCTTTGACAGGCGATAGGAATATTATTAAACACCAGCGACAACCAAACGAGACTTGATAACGGTTTTGGCCAGAATAATTATGCTTCATATTTATTGAAGAATTGCTTTTTTTGTCTCGCTATGGCGGCGTCAATGTAATCTAGACAAGCACGACAATTGAATGACACCTGAATGTTGATAATTCGTATCACATATATCAAGAGGTTTGAATTTATTTTGTCTTTTTCGAGGTAAATGTTTTTTTAATTGTAATAATGCCTCTCTATAGTCAGCAGATCATTAGAAACTTTGTCCCATTATTCCACTAAAATATATCCTTGGTTATCCTTGGTCCATACACATTTCGACTTCTGAGGGTTGTCGTTTGTAGAGAGGCGACAGTTGGTTATAACACCTAAACAGCTCGGTTTCGTAGCAAATAAATAGAAATTTGTTAATTTTTAATATGACACATTAGAAAATGAAACACAACTTAATACGATTTTCACCGATTTTCGCAAAGACTTCGACAAGACAATCATGACAGTATATTACAAAAATTGAATGAATATGGATTAACGAGGCATTTATTGAAATTGTTTGGAAGTTATTCATGATGGCATGCTAGCTCAGGAGTGCCTCAAGGCTCTAATCTAGGACCTCTTCTGTTTGTTATATTCATCAATGATCTGCCATCTATGTTGAAGTTTTCATAATGTTTACTCTTTGCGGATGATCTTGAGATAGTTATAGATTGCGTGTTATTGCAGAAATATCTGAAAAAAAATTTATAAATGGAGGTATACGAATATACTCCACTTCAGTTCAGAGAAGTGCTGCGTGATATCAATTACACGTCAGAAAAAAAATATAATTTTTCAATATGAAATGGATGAGGCAGTCCTGGAAGTAACATATTTGGAAGAAACATAATTTTTATTTTTCAATACGTATCCATTATATAGTAAAATAGGGAAGTCGTATGTTGGGATTCATAATAAGACAAACTTCTTTTTTTATAAATATGAACACTATCAAAATGCCCTTCCATTCCTTAGTTACACCAGAGTTAGAGTTTGCATGTATAATTTGGGGGGAGAATATCAATCTACAGTACAAGAACACTACAGAACAAATTTTCAGCTATCTGTATTTTAACCAGGAAACAGATTTCAATAGAATTTTCTCAAGATAGTGTCGATTATATGGTAATATTTTTTGATATCAGTTCATGATATTTTCACCATTGGGAGAATCTGATGATAATCAGAAGGTGTACAGTAATTTCTTTGATAGTCACCTACTATTGATGATGATGATAAAAGTAACCTTCATAACATTCAACCTGGTTGATGATATTTCTATCTGTTCTTCCTCAGACACAAATACTAATGATGAATACTTGAAAATTTCTAAGTTATTGTACTTGAAGGGATTCATGTGTTATTTCAAAATTCATGAAATCTAAAAAAAATGCATAAGTACATATATAATCAAAACACTGATTGTTGCATAAAATATTTCAGTTCTATAAGGTACTATAAGGCTAGGTATATTTTTTTTACCGTAGACTTGGAAAGTTTTCGTCAATAAATTATGTTAAACATAAAAATGTATTTGATTACTCAAAATATTATAGTTTAAGTAAGTCGTTATTTCATTCTCATTCAGTATTATTTCATTTTCATTGTAAAGTAATCGCAAACTTCATGTGAAAATATGAAACTAACTATATTGAAACATAATAATTGGTTCTTATTGTTTTTTTTGGGTATATAACATATACATAATATACTTAAATCACAAAGCTTTGTTTATTTTTCAGATTGTAAAAGGTTATATATAAAAAAAAACAGTACAAAGTATTGAGTCCTCCAAAAAAAATGTCTTTCAAACAATATAATAATTGACTAATGCACATTTTCTACATTCACCAAATAATTTATCGAGGGATTATGATAATAGTGAACCTCTCCCGTGACACAAATATTTTTATAATCTTTTATATTAATTGAAAAATGTAATGTATATTATATTCAAATTATTGTTCGATTTCGTAGGGCGGGTCGAGTAGTTTCAATCAAAATTCATGAGAAAATAACTGAGAATAATAAGAATTTCAAATACATCTTATTAAATTATTCGAAAGACCGTCAAATATATCCATCAGTTCATTCAAATTCCTATCAAATTTTTCGGCGATAAATATTTTCAAGATTCGTCATATACATAACGGAGAAAACGCTTCGTAAGATTAAAGATAGGTTTCACCCCAAGAGAGGGTTTTAAAAGGATGGCAGGGGATGTTTAAAAGCTTACATCGAGCTAGGGGGATGATTTTATACCGAACCGCAACGTTTCTGCTATCTATTCGAATATCTGTAATGCGATTTTGGCCCTTTTCAATATTTAAACATGCTAATACGTTACACTTTGACTATTATATACCGTTTTGATTGAACCTCTGAATTTTCCTTCGTTCGATAACGGACTGGAATACAATTCAAGGAAACATCGAATTTGTAACATTTCTCGCGGAATTATAGATTTATGTCAATGTGAACTTTAAATAAAACTTCGAACTCTACTAGACGTAACATTTGAAAAAAGTCGAGTATTTGTCGTAGCGAATTGAATTAAATGGCAATAGAGGCATTCATTTTGGGTGAAAAATTATCAATTCAAGTCCACATTTCCATAAATATCGGTGATTGTTATATATAGGAACATAAATATGAACAGGAATTCAACCATTTATAAGTAAAATATAGGTATATCGCGATTCCGTAATAAATCAATAATAAGTATAATTAGAAAGAAAAAATATAGTCATTCTCTTCGAAGGTAAACTTGTAGACAAAAACAAAATTTGAATAACTGGGTCTCAAGTGAAGGAAAGAAGTATATTTCATGAAAGTGGTATTAAATGGTAGCAGGTTGACACATTGAAGGGATATCAAAAGAGAGAAACCACTATGTCTCAGAAAATGTTTCTTCGATAAACTTAAGAAACTTTCTTGAGAAAAGTATAGTCTATGCCGACCTGTGATTATGATTCTCATTGCCTTTCAGTTGTATTCAGTTGTATTTAAACTAAAGTTGTAATGAAACCGCTGAATAAATTGAGATAAGTGGATGGGTCCACGGACTTCAAATGTTTGGCTTATTTCTTGTGAAAATATTTCAAAATATTGGTTTACAGTTTACAGCTGAAGAGCAGTTAAGAAATCGCATCACAATTTCTTGTGAAACTACCAGAAAAAATCCCGACATTTCCAAGAAGTAGGGAGTTCGATGAAAATAAGGTAGAGCCATGCATATTAACTCATTGATTTTTTGTGTCCTCCCATTTCAGCACCTGTTTTTCGAAAATTTAGACTTAGGACATAGTTCAAATTGAGTTTTTTTCTCAAAGAGAACCCAAAAATAATCATCTTAAATATTCACTTGTCAATAGGAAACATTCTGTATAAGCATCTACGGAAGTATTCACGTGGGTATCTCAGATCTATATAAACAAATAGATACTTTTTTCGAGATGATCTTTCCTCGTTTCTAATACAATTGTTTACAGTTTCTTCTCCCGGATTATTTTCATCATTACTTATTGAAAATTCGTACCAATTATTCAAGAACATAGAAGTAATTTCAATCAAAACGTGAAAAAAAAATCTTTTTTAGAAACCAATCACCTGAAATTGTGTCAATGTGTCACATTAATACAATTTCCTTTCCTCCATTATTGAGATAATAATTCTATTCCTTGATCATTGTTATCTTTATTTTTTAAAATGCATCTTACCAATAATTTTACTCGGAACGTATAAAACTGGGGTGTATTTAGATGGGTACGAAATATAGTCAAAACAATACTTGGATGTGACTATA
>WOGM01000356.1:0-13318 GCA_015342125.1 Leptinotarsa haldemani | reverse complement strand
TGTAAGAGGGTTTAAAAGTAAATTATTGGAATACCTAGAGCGTTAGTTAGTTGGAAAATATGTATATTATATGTATGTTAGGACATCAATATTGGTTTTCAACATTGGGTGCTATAAATTGTATATTTGTTATTATTATCCTTTTATTTAGTTTATCTTCATTATTGTTATTATCTATATACAGATTTGAATTTTATTAATAGTTTTGGCACTGTGGAAAATTTAAATTGTTAATTAGTTATTATGTCCTGCATTATTATAGGATGTATCCTATAATAAAGATTACTTACTTACTTACATCTTATAGTCTTTCGCTAGGCGACAAAAACATATTTGCATAAGGAGGATGCTCCCCAGAAAGTAATACATATCGAAAACGGGATTCGACTTGAGCATGATAAGCATAGTCAGCTGTTTCTGGTCTAAACTATTACGAATATTTTTAAGAAGATAACTCATGGAGTTCACTTTTGATTTAACTGTTTCACAATTAGTTTTCCAGCTAAGAAATTAATCCAAGTGTACATCTAAAAACTTCACCGTAGAGCAAATAGTGCACCGAAGAAAACAAGTTGAAACTGGTTATTTGTTTTCGTCTAGCATGAAACATTATTAAGCGTGTTTTTTTATCATTTGAATGTGGGAAGTATTTCTTAAATCAGGCGATTAACTTCTGCAGGATTAAGTTGATCTATTTTATCTGATATAACCAGTGATGTGTTATCTGCGTATAGTGTGAAATGGGCATATGTAGAGATGGATTTCATATTATCCACATATAATAAAAAAGAATAGGACCTAGCACTGAGCCCTGTGGGACACCAACATTAATATCCACATAATCAGATGTATACAACTTTTTCATATTATCATTAACATTGATGATAATATTGCTTTCGTATTGAGACAAACGTTTCCAACCAGTAGCAAAGAAATTTGACTTTATAATATAACAATAGTTTGAATTTTCAATATATGATGTTATGATTTCTTCATCACCAGAAGGTGAGGGTAACTTTGGATTTCAGATTTCCTAAACCCTGCATTACAAGTAAGTTCGTTGACACAATAGCATAACCACATGCAACATATTTTTATGCCGATATAAATTGCCAGTATTGACAATATAATGTGATGATTTCTTTATCACCGTTTCCAAGCAGGGCAAAGAGGATTTTATCGTAGCGAAGTTGGTCGGTGGTTCAAGTCCCAGTCTAAACGATCGATCTTCACTTGCTATCGTCCAACCCGTGTTAGGAATCACTCGTTAATCCCTAGCTCGCACAAGTTTCGACTTCTGAGGGTGGTCGTTCGTAGGGGTGCGACAGCTGGTTGACGGAAAAACAGATTTTTTTAAAACAGATTTCTTGCCTATCAATATAATTTTGGAATAAATTCGACACTATGACCCTTTTCACACTTGTTTATATTTCCTATACTTGCATCAAGTTGGTTGACATAGAAACTACTGCATAACCATATTCAAAGTCTTACTGTTTTTGGGTGTATAACCTTGCACAATCTGAAAGCTGAATCGATTGGTTATTCAATTTGTAGGCAAAATTTATGAACTGCAATAACTTTTCAGAGTGAACTTTTGGGTTTGCCTTCAGCATATTCTTCAGCATATTCTCCATCGATATAGTTTTTTTATTCTTTAGATTATGGATAGATAGTATATAGAATTATTTATATTTTCAGATAGGTAGTTAGAATATTAATTTTTACTTTCATTAAAAAAAAATATTTTTTCAATAATATATTTTTATACAATTCGAAATAAATACATTACATAAATAAAGTGAGATAAGATTAACATTCAATCGGTTTGCATTGATAGCATTAAATAATTTTCTTTTGGAGAGTTCATCAATTCATTTCTACAGACAAACATACATACAAATAAATCACAGCCATGAAACTAACTATATGATCGACTAAAATTAATATCAAATCTTGAATACCCTCCAGATGAGAAATTGTTGAAAGTTATAAATGGAAATGTATGCACTAGATGAGTTATACAATAACTTACACTTGGATTTTACTTCATTTCTGCACGCTTGCAAGTGAGTTGTTTGAGTATCATTAAACTGACACTGAAAAGCAAAAGACAAAAAAAACATTGTGTCAAACGGTTCTTGATCTTGATTCAGAGTAAAGTGAGGTGACAGATTAATATAAATTAGGTCTTCCATCCCTTGTTACGCGATTCACAACTTATAATGTCTTTGGATCATATACTGTCCTCGCATATCACAAAATGTAAGTAGTTACAAAAATAGCTACCCATTACTCTAATTCTAAAATTTGTATCAACTATATTCCTTTCAGAAAAACATGAAGAAGAGATATCACATATTCTGTCATTAATTTCAATATTTAGGCAACCTTTCCATAATTCGTATATCTGTAGCACCAGTTGTGTACCTCGTCCTCTTCGTTGCAGCACATAGGATAAACTATTGGTGATTTGGTTTGTTTGGCACATCTTTGACATATTTCTATCTTGGTAGACTGAAAATAAAAAAGGTTGTTGATTCCCTTCTTACAACTTTATAATTCATGAATATCATGAGATATAGGATAGATAGATCAAGACAAGTATAGGAATGCCGTATAGAACTGAGACAGTTGACACTTGGGTTTCATGGTCAATGAAAAAGTTGATGAATATCCAATCGCGGATCTTCAACTTGACTATGGCGGTATAAAACTCTTTAGTGTGGGAATAGATCTGGAACATGAGAGTACTGGGGAAATATAGCCATAAACATACATGGACAACCTTTACGAAGAGATCGACCTAGAATATAAAACCGAAGAACTGCTTCAATAAACAGAGATCGGCGCAAAATAATTACAGGCCTAGTCACTGAACACTGTCCATTGAGAGGATACCTCCTGAACAAAAACAGTTTGCATAACGGAGACCTTCTGCTCCGAAGGAGCTGGACAAACTAGCAGAGGTAACGAGCTGTTGTAGTGATTATCATGAATTAGATGGGTGAAAAACGCAATATAAGCCCATGAGGCTGCAGTATTTCTCGAAGACTTGGAAGAAATGAAAAGGCTTAGCATAAAACGGCATAGAACAGAGATATTATTTTTGAATTATATAGTTTATTCATCAATATCATTAAGAACAATTGCTATTATACAAAACTAAAACAAATGGTTTTAAGCCGATACTTTCTCTTCGGAAGATATATTGTTGAAATTCGAGATTCAATATGAGAAAATACCATTGAGGAATATTCCGGAAGTTCGCAAAAATCAAGATAATATTGTACATTCAAAATTTAACATCAACATTGAGAAAGCGAGACTTCTATGCGAAAATCAAATATTTTTAAAAACGCCTAAATAATAATTTTGTTTCAGTTCCCGACTCTTTTTTTGAGACTGGAATATCATCATATAATACCATTACTATATCTATAGTAGTATATCTATAGTGCACTGTGATCCTCTGAGCGAACCCCAACTTTTTTATTTGAAAATAGACCCGTGATTGATTTGGAGAAAATGATTAACAACGAAAAATAACTTTTTTGGAAATTCTACGGCCTGTCTATACGTCTGACGTCCACAAAAAATAGAAATCGATTATCTGTCAAAGAAATCAGATATAGTACATGGGATTCAGTTGGGAATCACGTTCATTAGAAAATGAAACGCCTGGAAATAAAAAACTTGAAAAATTAATATTTTTCTCAGTAACTAAGGGTTGGTAATATGAAAAGTTCTCAAATATAATTTACTACATTTATGCTACAGAAAAAAGTCTTGCAATCTGTTGAAAACGAAATAGCAACTACTAGTACACTATCAGTGGACTATGTCAGTGGAAATTCAAGACAATGTACCTGCAAATAATATTGCTAACTGCAGTACTGACAATATAAATTTTTGCAGTCATAATCAGCTTCTAAGTTGTAAAATGCGAAGTTCAAAGTTGAAATAATCTATTTTCAATTTAATCGTAGAAAAAGTATAGTGTACAACTTGTGCAATTCACCTATTCCACACTTGTGTATTGCGGCAATCGTATTTTCTTGATACAACTTTCACACATCGTATGGTATGGGGTAGTTTCTGCATTTGTTGCACAATATACTATTTCTAAATTTCGATTATATTTTTTATATAGTCTACACTTACATCTGCATTATGGCAGGCATGCGTTGAAACCCACTCTGTTCCAGGTCGTGCTGCGATATGATTCACTATCGTTATCAATACAAAGATAATCGACAGCTTCTCAAATATCTGAAAAAAATTACATAATTTTTATAATTGATATACATTTTTGTTCAGAACTGAAATCAAGGAACAGAATATTTTCACACTTTGTACTTCACGCCTAGAGCAATCGAAAAGTTATTCTGTTTTCAAATGCCATGTATTACTAAGGGTTTACATTAAAAATATCAAAGAAAAATTGTTAAAACGTAGTACAAATTGTGTAGAAGTTCCTATGATAGTATTTCACGTAATAAATCCGGGCAGCGGCTTATAACGTACGAGTTGTTTTACGGATCAGGTTGTCATAGAGCCGAGTCCAGAATATAAACGAGTATTGTATGACACTTAACATGTACAATATGACATTTTATTTTATTCGGTGATTATAGTAGGTATTTTATAAATAAATGAAATTACAAATTTTATTTCTCAGTTTAAAAAATGGTACCAATTTTAGTTAAAAAAAGAGAAGAAAAAAAAAAGCGATTTATTTCCAACAGGAGTACCCAGTTACAGGAAATGCTATTATTACAGAGTAAATATAGAATAAATATTACAAATAATGAAATATAGAAATGTATAAAAGTAAATGCTAAAACAAAGTATATAGGAATAAAATATTCGTATAAGTAGAATTTCAAAGAGTTATTTATAGTATTATTAAAAGTGATTGTGGATACAAGATACCAAGGCGTTCAGAGAGTCGAAATGAATATCACAGTGTTCACAGATTTTATTGAAGCTACTGCACATAAAATTCAATGGTTCTCGAAGCATAATATTTGTGCGTGATGCTTCGCAATAGAATTTCAGATTTTGTCGACCTTCACTTCTTGGTACTAAGAACTTGATCTCGGGTAAAAGAACCGTACTGTCAATATTGTTGTTGAGTAAGTTAAGCAAGATATTTAAAAAATTATGCTTTAGAATTCTATTCTATGGTTCTCTGAAATTTTCAATTTACTGAAGTTGGTAGGAAAATTAATTTTTCAAGTAAAAAGATCTGAAGATTATTAATAGGTATTAATTGATATGAGGTCCAATAAAATAAAAATTACCAATTTTAGTTGGGCAAAGTAAATAAAAATTATAATTAGGAGTCTATTCCATAGTTTTCCGATATTTGTCATTTAGGTACTTTTTTTGAAGGTTGAAGGTTGCAATTATAGGAGGTTCAAGGTTTTTTTCGTAACAACTAATTTTTATATAATCAATACAACAAAACCAAGAAATAAAAATACACTAAAACCAACAAAAAACCGTGAAAAAGTCGATCAAGAAATTCCATTTTATACACAGACGGTGAGATGGGGGAAGTTATTTAGGTCAGATCGTATCGCTGCGCTTGTAGACCTACAAATAAGGCACTCGCGTTCGCTGGGGCTTCAGTGGCTCGAACGCTGGTACCTCGACTATAAGATTCGGGTGAACCCAGATAAAACTCGGGCGATAGACTTGGGGAGACGTAACGTTTCTCCAGACACAAAAGTCACGGTTTCAGACAGGACGATCGAATGGCGATTCAAGTACCTAGGCCTTTGGATAGATAACCGACTCATCTGGGCAAATCACATTGACATCAAGAGCAAGGTGTCAGTCGAGGATAGCCAGATTCTATCCTCTGGTCAACCGACAGTCAAAGCTCAATCTTAGAAATAAGGTTTTACCATAGCATATTTCCACTCTGGAAATATTACATAAGATTTTTCGGATGCTGGTGAATGCTTGTGCGAAATGAAACCATCCACAGAGACTTGAAGCTGTCGATCATACAGCAGTCCATTCAGTTGAGGAATCAGAAAGTTTTCGAGTCGGCGGAAACATCTTATTCAGGGAAGCTGTAGCTTACACTATAGACGACCCCACCGGATTTAGAAGGCCCCGTTGCTCAATTGAGTGAAGGCCCCACGACGTCCTGTAAAATGAACAGTTTGTTCATCCAATAGGCCAGTCAGGGCCAGAGCATCCAAACACCGTTAGTCTTGAATCATTTGTCCTACTGAAGAACCCCAATTGAAAAGGTAACGTAATATTTTCCAACCTGATTGATGCAAAGATGACTTTTCTGGGGCTTCAACATGTAGTATTTCTGTACGGTCTTGACCGAGGAATCGTACCTCAACCGATAGTTGTAGCCAACGTGGCGAAGGCACCGGTTACATAGTTGATAGAAAACTTAATTTTATGAGTAAAAGTACGAAAACTGTGTCAATAGATATAGGTCCAGATGAAACAAAAAATAGGTACTAATTTAATTTGACAATTACATGCTTATTTATTATTTATGTACTAAGTTTGCTTGAAGAGTTTATCGCTACTAAATATAAGAGACAAGACAAGATTCACCTGACTATTACTTAGGACACATTGTAGAATTAATTTAAGACTAGTAGATAAGGCAATATTGTGAAATTAATTAAGATACTTAAGACGCAGGTACCTAGAAGAGGTATCTATGGAATAAATAAGGATAACATTGTAAGTTTATTTAGTTTAACCTTCCTCTTGAAGATGATCACTTGGTGATTGAAACACGTGTCAAGGTGTTGAAGTAACGGTTTGGTGTTGGGAAAAAACTCCAGTGACAATTTGAAAACTTAAAATGGCTATATATGAGTAACCAAATAAGAAATTGCTGAAAACAACTTCCATAATAGGGAGGTGAACACAAATTGATGTAATAGCTAAGTGATTTTCGCTTATCCACTCGCCGGCAGCCACCCCAACTTTATAGTCTCAGATGGCAACCCTCTACTTCAGATACCTTATCTGAAAGCTTTTAAAAATGCTCTTCAATAGTACCCTACAAAGCTGCATTCGATGTAGTAGTTTTTAGTTTATCAAGAAATGTTCAAAATGATATCCATTCTTTTTAAGATAATGATAGAGTCTATTTTCAAACTCTTGACGTACATTAGCAAATGTTTCTCTGGAAATAGCTCGGTATTTTTGGATTGTTATGTCCTTCTGTTGCTCTATTGAGTGAGGTTACGTCTTTAAAACAACAAATTTTACGTGGCGTCAGAAAAAGAAATCAAGAGAAGATAGGTCCAAGGATCTAGGAGGCCATTCAATGGGACCTCTTCCTCTAATCCGTTGATTGGTATAATTATTATCTAATCATTGTCTAACTAAAACTATATGATGATGAGGTGCCCATCCTGTTGAAAATGTAACAACATTTTTTCTACAGTCTCTCTGATTCTCTAATTCATGAACTATCCGAGGTTCGATAGATTTTGCTAACATGAGAGAATACATTTCGCCCTTTCAATTTTCTTCTATACATATGGACCAATAAATATGGACCCAAATATTATTTTTTTTGGGTATTTATTGCGTATGCCTTTCTCTAAATAGTCGTTGGTTCTGGTCACTCCAGTAACGATAGTTTTGTTCATTTGCGTGTCTATTCAAATGAAAAGTTCTCTGTCACTAAAGCAAATATTTTTGATGAGCCGAGGTTCCGTGATAATTCTAGATGTCATAATTAATAAAAAAAATCTTTTTTTTGTCGAGGTCATCGTCACCAAGTTCTTGAAAAAGTAAATTCCTTACAGTTCCGTTGTTTCGTCCAATAATCTTGATTGATCCCATTTTGAAGTACGTGCACTTGACTTGAGAAGTGAGCTGTTGAATGCATGACGTTGCGAAAGGCGTTACGAAAAGTGTGATCTGACGAGGTAAACGAAAGTTGAGAGGGAGGTTTAAGTTAGTGAAGATAGAAAGAGAGAGTTGCGTTTCGTATATTACTGTAGAGGCAAGAGAGAGAGAGAGAGAAAAGTGTGAGCAGACATTTACGGTCGAGTAGGCTCTGAAGAATTAGGAGAAAACTATCATACGTTATACCACTAATTTTAGCAGGAGAATTCAATATTAATTTCGTATCCGACAATGGACAACTATTGGTAAACTTTCTACAAGACAAATCAGAACTAAAAATGAATGATGAAGCAACAATCGATGCAGATATCTTTCTAATTTTCGTCCGAAAGCATATTATCTAGGTCTCAAAATTAACAACAGTAATTACTTATGCAGCCTATAATAAAAATAATAAATTAAAATAAAAAATCTAAAGAAACTAACTCTTTACTACTATCTTTTTGTTTATTGTTGTATCCTGTAAAAAAATCCTGAATTTCGTTGATTATTTTTATGTTTTCGGTTATCCAATGATTCAACTAATTTTTTTTTATTACAATTTCATTTTTCCCGGTCGGTAGCCAGGCGGTTCGACGTGGGTGCTTTGTTCACTCACTCGAATTGACTGCTGTGTTTGTCGGTAGTTCAAGCCTTAGTCTGAACGATCGATGTTCACTTGCTATCGCCCAACCCGTGTTAGGAATCACACGTTAAAAGGTAAGACCTCGTTAATCTTTAGCTCGCACATGTTTCGACTTCTGAGGGTTGTCGTTTGTAGGGGTGCGACAGCTGGTTAACGGAAAAACACGTTTTAAACAAATTTTAAACACGCAGCGTGTCACTTACAGCTACTGGACGGAGTCATGGCTGGTGGAGAAATCGTACATACATACTTATTGTATCGAGGGAGGGGCTTCTCACCGGGCATGACTCAGTTTGGCAGCTGTACTATCAGCATTCGTTTGTCACTGAATTGTTACTAATCTATTTATATTTATTTCATTATTCTCCAAAACCAAATTACTTCGCGTGACATTTTCATAAACAATCATGTTCCCCCCAAAGTCAGCCACTGCCACATACAATTCTATTACGAAACGCAGAACTTTGTTCGATTCGATAATTATTCTTGTTTCAACTGCATCGTAGACTATTTTTTTCATTTCATTAATTAATTAAATCATTTCGACTTGTGACTTCCAGATAAATTCATTAGTAAACATCATTATTGAATGTATCCTTATTTTTCTATTCAATAAATATTTCTGAAAACTTCAAGATGACGTTGTCCGAAGAAAAAATCAAGCAGTGTTTCTAATTTATCGTGCACTTCAGGCGTTATTCATATAGAATATAAAATTTGTATAATTTCTACTAAGTTTATTATTTGTTACGATCGGTTTCGGTTTATTAGGCTTTTTTCAAGTAACTTGAAAATGGTAACTTATCAGACCATTGTCAAGTAATCTGAAAATGGTCTAATAAACCGAAACCGGTCGTAACAAATAATATACAACTAGTAGAAATTAGACAAAAGTTACTTGAAAATGGTCTAATAAACCGAAACCGGTCGTAACAAATAATTAACTTAGTAGAAATTACACAAAAGTTATTTTCTTTATTCTATATTCAATATGAACTTCTACAAAATAAATAGGTCACCAATCAAACAAATTATTATTCATACACCTGAATATGTGAGCTTTATTGAATAGGTCATCGAAAGTATCGCCAATTTTGTTATCCAATAAGTAGATATAGATTTACTAAATAGCCTTGGAATTTGATATACACTGATTACTAAATTGAAAAATCAATTCAGAATATGCCCAGATTTAAACAGTTCATTCATATAAATTGGTGCTCAAAAATATATCTGAAATATACTGTCAAATATTGAATACATGGTTTCAACTGAAATTTTATTCTCAAAAAATAATTTAAAAATCCATTTTTGAATAACTTGACTAATGAAAACACTATTTGATTTAATTACTGACAGGCTGAAGATTTTTCATGAAATTATTAGGAATTAGAATCTGCTATAGCGGGATCTGCTATAGTAGGAATTTTCCGAAAATATTGATTAAACTTTATCAGACACAGATGTTGCATTAGCGAGTAATCTCTGGGAAGTTATATAGGCCAGTATTACATCATAACTGAACGAAGTAATCCATTTTTAAAAAACACCAGTGAAATTTTCACTACACAATTTAACAAAAAGCAACATGTTTTTCGCTATAAAATAGCTCTTCAGGCGTGTCTATACTATCCATCCAAACTAAGGCTCGTAGGTCATTATTATTTTCTAGTAGTAGATAAAATGAACAATTTGCCAATGTACCTATATGAAGTTACTCGTTTGAAACAAAAATGTTCATTCAAATCTCATCAACTGAAATTTCGAAAATCGATTCCTTCGATATTCATCGGCTAATAAGAAACATACATATCTACACGATTTATAAAAATAGAACTTACCTTAAACGAGAAAGCCATGTTTACTGTTCACAATAGTTGAAACACAAACACAACACCGATCCAAGAAACTTGAAATATCCACTTTGGAATCTCTAGTTGTATTGACTCTCGGTATGTTGGTATTAAATTTATATATGAAAGTCCAGTGATAACCCACTATATCACGTTGCAAAAGGAAGTACAAGCAAGAAAGCAAATCTTGATAAGGATTATCCCCTCCAGGAAATGAAGATTTCTGTTAATTCTAGCGAATTATCTTTTCAATCTTCTCATTAGATGTTTTCCAACTCGAAAAAAAGGTCAATCATTTTCTCATTTCACACAGCGTCTCTACATAGTAACTTCTTCCGCTTTTTTTTGTATATTCGGTAAAAATACTTTACCGATTCATCAATTTGTAGTATCACATCATCACAGTCATTAGCGCCTAGTATACGAATTTTTTGATTGATAAGTTCTGAAAATGAGGAAGAACATCGATATCATTTGAAACAATTATTGGGAGCATTAAATGGATTCGGCATCGTCATCAATCCTGAGAAAAGTGAATTTTGGAAAGAATACGAATAAAAAAATACAAATAATTTGAGAAACCTGAAAATTGGAAATCTCTTAGAAGGTTTTCAGCTGAGAGATTCAAGCCACACTGAATGTATTTCAAAAAGGTAATCCGAAAGACAATAAAAAGCTATTGTGAAATGCTCCACAGGAACTTTCTTTTGTGCAACTGAAAGCAGCCATAGCTAACGCTGCCTTGCCCACCTTTCTGCATCATTTCCCTTAGCGATGGTGGATGTTTCAAGTAGCAATATCGATGTGGCAATATAACAATTTCAGCAGAGAAACTGGAAACCATTGATAGTACTCATTACAGAGGACTCCTTGCGATGAGTCAATAAAACACTTTCGTTTCATGCTTGAAGGACGTGAATTTGGATTGTATTCTGATGCTAAACTTTTTATGTTTGCATCTAATACAAAACCAGAAACTACTTCTCCCCAAACAAACTCGATATCTATATTTCAATAGTCTGTTCTTAACAGATATCACGCATATTTCTGGATCCAAAATATTGTTACTGACGCCTTATCAAGAATTTCGGACATAACTCTACAAAATTTTATGGACCTTACCAAATGGAAAAAGAACGGAAACATGATGATGAACTTCAGAAGCTGAAAAAAATGCAAATGCCTGGAAGTGACAGATCTATTGTAATGTTTCTACTCATCATATCAGATCATATGCTCCAAAAAGTTTAAGGAAATGCATATTCAAAACCTTGCACAGTCTGTCTCACCTTGGTATCAAATCAACTATAAAACTTATAAAAAGTATATATATTTGGCCTAAAATATATTCAAAGTTTGAACATATTAATATTATTATTGTCGGATCTTTGCCACCTTCAAATGATTTCTCTTATTGTTCAACATGCGTATACCGATATTCCAGATTGGTAGAAGCATTCCCTGTGGAAGACATACGTGCTGAAACAATGGCTAAGACTCTTTATAATGAATGGATCACTAGATTTGGTAGTACCAGCCAGAACAACGACAGATCAAGAAAGACAGTTCAAGAGTACTTTATTTTCTGAATTTTCCAAAATAATGTGTGTCGAAATACGCAATGTCATCCAAGTTTTTATGGAATGATTGAATGATTTCGAATGCCACTCTGGAAAATGGTCCAAGGATCTACCAACAATTCTACTTGGTATACGAGATATACCGAAAGAAGATTTAGGTGGTATCAGTAAAGCTGAGATGGTATATGAAATGACTCTGAGAATCCCTGGAGAGATGGTTGTTGAAGATGCAAGATTCAACCCTAATCAAGAATAATTTTTAAACAGCCTCAATAACGAATTATTAACTACTACACATGTCTTCGTTAGAACGGATGCGGTAAAAAACCTTTGCAACAGCTATATTCAAGACCGTATAAGGTTTTAAAGCGAAATGATAAATATTCCGCGGTTTTACTCAACAATTAGGAAAAAAATATATTGATGTAGATACAGACTCAAACCAGTTTTCATAGAGAATCAGGATGAACCAGTTATGAACAAAATTTGCCATCAAAATCTTACTACTGAAAATGAAGACGAAATAATAATAACAATAATAATACTCTTTATTCAGTAGGACACAGGATTACAAAAAAAAATGAAAAAAAAATGAAACCTATCAAATACGCTACAACATTTCCTATGCAAACTGAAAAGGCGAAGTTCATCTTGAGCACCTGGAGTGCAAAGATGGTATCCACTCAACCATTGGACAAGCAGAACAAAAGATCGCAGACTGCTGATCAAAATTGAATAAAACTATAGATACCTATATGCGCTGATTCGAATAACCGCTTTCTAGATATCAGAGGATTTCATAACTTCGCAAGGAGGAGAGTTTCATACTCTTGAACTCATTTGAAATATCATTGTAAGTGGTCGATTTGTGGACTGGTGGTGTTATAGTACCTTTCAATCTATTATTTAGATGGTGAACGTCAGTGCGGAACACTATCTTTCTATAAAGGTAGGAGGGAGTTTGAGTAGTAATTATTTTATGATATAAGGTGGAACAGTTAATTTTTCGGCGAGATTTCATATTTAGCCACCCGGCTTCTCGTAGCTTATGACTGATAAATTGACGCCTATGAATACCATAGATGAAGCGGAGACAATAGTTTTGGATTTTCTGGGTTTTTTTCTTAGAGATGTTGCCGTAAGACAGGAGCTATAGACCGTATCGCAATAAGCAAAGATAGAAAGAACCAGAGACTCGCAAAGAATTTTTTTAAGATTCAAATTCAAAGTTGCTCGAGATACAAACAAAATTTTTATTTTCCAGATACTTTTATGAATGCTCGATACATGCTTTTCGAATCGTAAGTAGTAATTCATCCAGAGCCCACGGTTCTTCACCACATCACAAA
>WOGM01000355.1:0-13321 GCA_015342125.1 Leptinotarsa haldemani | reverse complement strand
TGGCGTCATAATGACGTTTATATGACCTTATAAGTCAAAGACGAATGACGTCATTCTTATGGCGTCAAACTAACGTCATTTTTATGGCGTCAAACTAACGTCATTTTTATGGCGTCAAATTAACGTCATTTTTATGGCGTCAAACTAACGTCATTTTTATGGCCTCAAACTGACGTACCATTCATGATGTCAAAATGGCAATTTTATTGCAGAAATCTTATTTAGAGCCGTTATTATAATGTTGGTTTTGACGATACAATAGAGTTCAAATCGAGATTATAATAATAGCCCTAAATGCGATAAGATCATGTATTTTCAATATATATTATGCAGGTTATATTTTTTTAAAGAACTAAATAATATACCAAATCAAAAAATATAAATTTATTGAATATTTCTTAAAAAATCAATCTGAAACATAAACTTTAAAATCTTGCAGCACCAAATATTGAAATATATGAAACATATACTTTAAAATCTTTGATCACCAAATATATTGAAATATATAAAACATATGAGACAAATTCTAAAACAATAACAAAAAATAGGTTTGAAACAAGAAATAATGGCAATTTTATTGCAATATTTCACTCATTTCAAAATATGAGATGACCTTTTTTATTATAATACCTCATGGAATGAAAAAACATTTCTCAGCATCCATTGACTTTTCTTCATAGCTTACAAAAGTTAGGTACACTTATGATTCTGTGTAAATACAGCAAAAAAATATATTAGCATCAATCAGACAAGAGTATGAATGAGTGGAAAGCAAACTAAATCCTCCCGTGACCTATACGAAGCAATAACTAAACATTTTGCCAGAACTTCATTAATATTCCAGAAATTATTTTTACAACCTAAATTTTTAATGACACAAATATCTAGACATGTTGACTCAAATGGATAATTGAAGTAACTGCTATATTCCATAAATTCTCTACCAATCAACAGTGTGCAATTTTCAGAATTTGTTATTATGTTTTCAATTTGAACAACTTTATGATCTATTGAAATGAAATAAGAATCAGGGCTAGAGTGACTTCTGGTACAAAAAGTGTAAGTCTGGAATACTACTTTTTTGTACTGTTTACATAGATTGAGTCCATTTAGTACAGGACCATTTGTGTGTTGCCAAAAATGCTGTGGATCATTTTGTTGAAAAGAAATACTTTGATCTGAAATATGATTTTTTTCATTTATTCTCCTATAAATTTGTGCTGCTGGATTTATAGGAGACCTCACCAAAGGTTTCAACTGCCCAAGATAATTCTCAAAAGGAAATGCAGAAATATTATCAAGGGGACCAAAAGCTTCAACTTCCTCTTTTAGGTGACATAAAGAATGAACGTTATGTACTAGAAACTCAGGTCCATATATCTTTCTGGAATGTGATATAAAAACCTCTAAAAAATTGGATGGTGTATGTGTTCCAATGATTGAAATATGTCTGCTAGATAAAAAAATTGTTATAGCACAATGTAATAAGAGAAAGTGTTCATATAATGCCAAACTCAAGATGTTTTCTAAAACAACTGGACCTACATAAATAAGAAATGTGCGAAACTCAGTGGCCTTCCAGCGTGATAACTCTGTTAAAGATCTTGGTTTTCTATTAAATTCAACAGGTAAACATTTTTTTAAAAGCACTAGTCGCTCTGATATTTGAGATATATGTTGATGCCGCAGGCGCACAGATAATTTACCAGATACCCAAATATTCAACAGTTTCCTAGTAACACCTAGACAAACGCAATGCATATAGTCTATTGGGAATTTTGTTACCATACCTACGTCCAAGTCAATAAGTGGAGATACACCTGTATGATGATCTTCATCTTCTTGAGCTAGAAAAGAATGGTCTGTTCTTCTAAGTGAAGAGGTTCCTACAAAAATCATTCGTCCTTGATATTCACCCTCTTCTGTACACTTTTCACATGATGAATATCCTGTATGGGGTTTAGTACACTTAATGAAAGCTCGAGCGGGTGTATCACAGACAAAGCTATGAATTTCAAACTGATATAATGTGTTATTAAAAAAATAACCATTTTTCAACAAATCAGTCATTTCATTTAGAAAATCATCAAGATAGGAACGAAGTGGTTTGGGTTTACATGTACCACAATAAATACCGACCACAAAAGGAGAAGATTTAATATTTTTGATGAGACATAAAATTGGCCATAGTTGTGTGCTATTACTGTGAAACAATGGTAACCCGTCTATATTAAAACTTAGTTTAATATTTTTCTCAATAGAATTATATTTGGTTAAGTCAGCAAGTAATTTTTGCATCCCAAATTTCAAACCAATATGGATATATACACCATTATTGTCTAGATGTTTTTCTATTGTATGTTTTGATGGTGTGTGAAGTAGAGTTCGGCAATCTAACGGAAGTTCTGGATGATATGGATGAAGAATATGTAATAAATCTGTTACATCAGTATGCGATATTGTACGTTTTGCACTTGCCCAAATAGCTAATTTTGATTGCAAATCAGAATCATTAGTGGTTAGATTATTTCTTGTTTCACTAGAAGGTAATGCACAATCCGAGAATTGACAATCTATTTCATTATTAGAAGACAGTCCAGATTTTTCTGGTAATTCTACAACTTTATCTCCAAGAACGCTATTTGAACACAGAGGAAAAGACTGAACATTATTATTATGGGCATTAGGTGCCTCAGAAATATGAAAATTATTAGTTGACTCAGAAATGTGAAGATTATTAGATGCATCATTTTGTATCTCATTTAAAATTGTCTGAACACCTAATGTTACTCTCCTATAAAATTGTCTTTGACCTACGACACTTTTTCGTTGCATCTCATGAAATTTCACATCTATTCTTTTCTCATCTTTTTCTTCAGCCTTTCAGGAGCATGCTTCAGCCATACTTTTATGGAATCTTCAATATCTTTTTCTGTTGCCTTGGGGATGACATGTTTAACAGAATCTGCAAGTTTTTAAATTAGAAAAAGGTTAAGAATGACCAGTGATGAATATAAGAATTTGGTACTCAATCTCACCTATAATCAATTTGTTGAGCCTCAAATTTGAGAAGGCCTGTTTATTTCTAGAGCCACAAAAATTGAATGAACAAGATGTGGAATTTGTTAAAATTTGCCTCAGAATACGATTCGTACATGACGAAGTATCCTTCCCACCTAATGATACGAGGTACGAGTTCTAAAAGAAAAATTAATTCAGTAAAATTTTCTACTACACCTTGACGCATTTTTATTACCAAAGCACTGAAATTCTCCTTCAAGGATAAATATTCTTCAAGTTTCATAACCTCATTTGTACTCGTGCAGGGTAAATCTATGGGTAATTCTGGCAAACCAAAGGAAGTGTAGGTTACTTGATTTCGATTATCTGTCCCAATCAAACCAGACTTCAAAAAGTTCAGTATTTCTTTGTTCTGTTCTTTAATGAAGACCAAATTTTCTAGAATTTTCCTTTGTACTAAAAAAGAAAAAAAAAATAAAAATTTCTGTAACACATTGAAACTTATCAAATTCACCTGACTGGTCAGCATTATTCACAAATTGATCATCAGCAATTGTAGATTTTGATTGACTAAGACATTTCTGTAATGCTTCATTTGATGTAGAACATGTATTTCCAGAGCCTAATGACCAACTTACTGGGGATTGGCTCTTTTGATTCCACCCAAAACTCTTTTCATTATTTGATGATACTAATGTTTGAGAGCAGCTGGACATTTGGCTGTGAGCACTCAACTCTTCAATGGGCCTTTTTACAGTCTTTCCTGCAATTGTAATAAATTTCATTATAGGGCAAGTTAGAAATAAATACAGACCATCCAGTTAACAAAATACAGTGAAAAATTACAACCTTGACAAGCTTCACTTGGTCTGGGAAGGTTGCTAATTCTAGGGAAGAATTAAAAATATGACTTAGAATAGGCAATAGAGAATGGATATGTTTTAAAATTTTGGCTATGATGTTAAATTATCTGTACTATTATTTATTTTTAATTTTGAAGCTAACTTTAATTACTTCTTCTTCACTGATTGGATAAAAGAATATGGAGCTGGGAGATAATTTTGAAGGAAAAAATTGTTTATTTCACATAAAAGTCAATTTTCTACAATAGGAGCAGAATCAACAAAATTATCATTAAAATTATTAGCTAGATTTACGTAAGACAGTAAGGTAAGACAGTTGCAGTTTTGACTGTTGATTTATTATTCACAGCGTTAATTTATGTTCAAGGTAGTTTCTGATTTGTTATCACTTTGACCTATCTGACTATTAAAAAAGTCACTTTTTGTATTATTTTGAATATATGATTCTCTGTATTCATTGTAGATATTTTTGTAAATTTTATTAATTTGGTCTGAAGACTAATAAAGCTTACTTTTTCATTTGTGCTCTTAACCTCCACATTACAATATAATGTGATTAAGTCTAACTGTCATTTCAGGCAGGTTAAAGGTAAAAACCAAAAAGATCCTCCAATCTAGAGAGAAATATGCTTTCAAAAACTACCAAAACATATTATTTATATATAATATAAAATTAATAAATAAAATTAGTCAATAAAGCAGGGCTGATTCCCAAATTGATAATATTCCACTTTTAACAAATCTTTTACCTCACATTTCACCAATCCAGGACATACATGTATATGAACTTTTTTTGTGAATAAATATTTTCAAATTACTACCTCAAGTGTGTACGAAATTCATGCCATTTACCTCATCAACATGCCTTGCAAATGAATACAATGGAGAAAACTAACTAACCTGGTATCTTCTTAATAAAACATTTGGGTGGCCTTTCATGTATTTCAGGTTCCTCATCATCACTACTTTCGATAACTAGATGCTTGGGCTTCTTCACCTGTCTGCGCCTGGTATGGTTAGTCTCATCCCCTGTATTTATATCACTGAATTCTTCAGCAAGTTTCAGTTTACTTTGCGCTATTTCGAAATTTTCTGAAAGTGGAAAACATTATGTCCTTAATTTATTTTCTCAGAAGAGATAAAATGTCATTTTGTATAAATATATTGATATACAACACAAACAAATTAAAGAACAAGTGTATGCATACTATATATGGTCTTAGTTCTTTTGGTATTAGTTATGACTTTATTATCTAATTAAATTTGTGGTACATGCTTGAATATATATAAGGGATCTACTGAAAAAAATGTAGGAGTTTTAATTTTATTCACTAGCAAATAAGAATGTATATACTACCTACCAGTTTCATAGAATTTTCTTTTTATGGAAAACTTATCCCAATCGGACGACACACCCGAGAGATTTCGCACAGCTCTACGATATTCCTGCAATGGCGGCCAATACACATTCTGTTTTTCTGGCGTATACCACTTATCTAAAATAATAGCTAAGCTGCCATCATCAAATTCCACTACCTGATACATTATGAGAGATAGTATGACCACTACTGGCACTACACCAGACCACATAAAAACTAATTCTAGTTAATTATTACCAATTATTTTAATAAATCCAAACAGAGCACAACAAACACCTCACAAAACAAAAACCTAAAACTGTGAAACGTGAAACTGTAAATGTGCAAAGGTAAGGTTGACATCGTCGGCACGCAGGGGGGCGCTGACGATCGTGCCGTCGACAATCAGATGTTCAGGCCGACCAATGAAATAAAGCTTTTTAAGCGCTCTCTTTTGAATTCGCATCGAGGAATGAGAATCGTTATAAGCGTAAGAGAAATTCGATTTTATATTTTTAATAGATGTAGGGAGAAAATTTTTCATAGAAATCATATATATTATAATCGCACAATATTGATACCGTGCACAGATTAACAATTATTAGAGATCGAAAATACAGCTGGCATATAATATATATGTATATATGACGTCATATTGACGACATATTAAGGTCGTCAAAATAACGTCCTATTGAGTACGTCAAAATGTCGTCATTTTGGGGTCACATGACGCCAATGACCATAAATGACCATATATTAACGTAGAAATGACGTCAGCTTGTTACCTGGGATGCTGACAAACTCATAGTGGAAACCGCCATAGACAAGGCCCAGAAATGTGATACTGTGGTGCTGGTTGGGGAGGTAGTTTATCTCCTCGTGCTCATGACAGGGCTTGGGCAGCAGTACAAGATTTTTTTCTTCCTGAAGCCTGGGAGAGGTGGTGCAAATGTAAATTCAATCCACAATACATCCTCATCAGCCATGCTTTCACCGGGTGTGACGCTACATTTGCCATATTTGGCCCTGGAAAAGTGAAGCTATGCAGTGTTCTGGAAAAATCTTCAGGAAAAATGAAGCATGCGTTGGATGTGTTCTTGGATGAGCAGAGCACACATGGAGAGATTATTCAAGCTGGAGAGCTTGTGTTCAAAGCATTGTACCAACAGGGGACGTTCAGTGGACTAGAAACCTTGGACGACATGCGATACAATCTTTTGATGCTGCTGCTCTAGACTCACTGAGATCGTTTTACCAAACTCAAAATCGACTGGGTGCCACACACTTGAACCCCAAACATTATGGGTGGACCAGCAGTCTACCGGGCCTGATTCTACAGCATGCAACGAAGGATCCAACACCCAAAAGCCTACTTGACAGTGTCTCGTACACTTGCAGATCTGGATGTCAGCGAGCCTGCTCGTGCGTCAAAGCCGGTTTGAAATGCTCCAGCATCTGCAAGAAATGCAAAGGTATCGACTGCGACAATGTCCCACTGTACTTCTCCATCCTGGACACAGATAGATAATAGAGTTCGTAAGTGAATTCAAATACTTAGGTTTCATGGTAGATAGTCGTTTATCTCTTCATGCTCATTTTGATTATAAATATAGAAAAATTACTAAAAAAATATATTTTTTCTCAAGAATTTCATCTCAGGTTTCGATTTTCTCAAAAATTACATTATATAATTGTATTATCCAACCCCATTTTGATTATTGTGCTAGTCTGTTATACTCATTTGATCAAAATAAGGTATCGGCATTTTACAAGTGACTGCAACTACGTTGCAGTGGCTGTCTGTTTCCCAGAGACTGTACGAATTAGCAATGATATTCATTTTCAAACTAACACATAACTTGCTCTCAACTTATTTTGAAGAATTATGCATATATACGTCTCAAATCCTTAACCACTTAACAAGAGCGAGTAGCTCCCAAAAATTCCACCTTCTTCGAACTAATTTGACTAGTACGATGAAGTCTTTACATTATAAAGGTTTGAATGAGTATAACAAACTCCCACTTTCGTTGAAAGATTCAATAATTGTTTTCCAATTCAAAAAAAAATCATGAACTATATAAAATATCATATTCGAAAAGTATAATGAACCTCATACACTACTGTCAGGTGTTAAACACGTATTTCTTGTGCTCCCAGTTTACTGTGTTTTTCAATGGTAAAAAACTAGTTTAAAGTGGTAAATTTGGTATTGAAAGTTGTGGAATCTTCATATCTCGAAAACTTTGTATATTTTTTGAACATTGATTACAATTGAAAGGAGTAACACTCAATTTAAGTAATTGTAAACTTTTTTAAACAAATTCACTAAAGACAATCTAGGAAATAAAAACCTGTTGTGATAAGACACAAACACCAAATTAAAATGGAGTTCCAGTGGCGTACCTGTTTTAATTAACATTAGCGGATATTGAATGGGTAATGGAGTTCAAAAAATTTAAATGTTGTAAAGGAGTTCAAAAGCTACCGTTGCGTAATTTGCCATGGACTTTATCATAACAGCTGTGTCGAGAAGAGAAAAAATGTATCTTATTTAACTGGATACGATATTTACTGTTCTAAAGAATGTCAAGACGCAGATATAAAAAAATGTGACGATTATGATAAACTACTTATTAAAATAAAAGAACTTAAAGATGAACTAATGGAAAAGGATATTTTATATGAAAAATTAGAAAAGAACTCTAAAGAGGAAAAGGAGGAACTTTATACACAGATCGAAAATATTTCAAAAGAAATTATAGAAAAAGACAGATACATACAGCGCTTGAAAAGAAATACCAAGAGCTTTGAAGATGAAGTATTTGAGCAAGAGAAAAGCCTTACAATGTTATTAAAAGGTAAAAGTGAAACAATTAAAGATTTAAATAACGAGATTACTCAAATACAATGTCTAAAGGATAAACTTCATACAGCATTACAAGAAAAAGAGGCACAATTAGAAAAAGTGAATGCCAATTTGACAGAATGTATTAACATAAATCAGCAAATGGTTGGAGCAATAAAGGCACTGGAAATGGATAATAAGATTAGTGAAGGGAAAATTAAAATTCTTAAATTGGAGATTGCTACATATCAGAAATTGAAAGTAAACCAGGGTGAAGGTAACAAAGAAATGTCCGACAAGGAAAAGGTAACAGAGAATACAGAAGATAACATCTATAAAAAAGACAAGAACATAAGGAAAATTTTAATATTGAGCGATGAATTGGGGAAGGGTATAGGCAGAGAATTGAAGAAACATTGTGAAGAAAGTACTATGGTTCAGACTATATGGAAACAAGGAGCACATTTCGATAAGGTTATAGAAGACATCGAGAATGTATCTAAAAACTTCACTTATAAAGATTTTATTGTTGTATTAGCAGGAACCAATGATTTTACTTGCAAAAAATACCCTAGTTTTAAATATATAAATGAAAAGTTAAAATTGTGCACTCATACAAATTTGATATTTTTATCTCCTCCTAGTCTGAGTAAGTATTGTGACAAGTATGTATTAAAATTTAATTCAAAGTTATCAGAATTTTTGTATACGGTAGATCATTACAGAGAGCATTCACTGACATTTTTAAACATAACAAAAAATAATGTAAGAAAAATAAGCAATTATAATATATCTCGATTAATATTAAAAGAAATTAATAAACCAAGAAAAGTTAGTAAATTAATTTTTGTAAATACACAGGAAGTAAAAGGAGGTAAAACTAAAGTAGTAATTAATGAAGATATATCAATGACGGAAAAAATTAATAAAGATGATACTGAACAAAACTTTCAGGTGGTAGATCTAGTTAAAGATAATGATGAAAATTTTCGGAAGGTAGGTCTAGGTATCTTAGACACATAAATACTGAAGCAACTAAAAAGCAATGTTTTATTTTATCAATGAATGCTCAGAGTCTGCCCTATCATTTTGACGAAATTTCAACGCTAATTTTAAATAAAAAACCTCTGCTGGTATGTTTGTCAGAAACACATCTTACTGATGATATATTTGATTCTGAAATAACAATATTGAACTATGATATTTATAGAATTAACAGTGATAGCCGACATACTGGAGGGGCTATTATTTATGCAGACAAACAAGTGAATGTAGTTTGGAATAGGTCATTTGGTGAACCAAAGCAGTATTGGCTTATGATGATTAAATTCATGTTTAAAAACGTAAGTTATATTGTGGTTAGTTTATATCGATCACCAAATGGATCTATTCCAATATTTCTAGACTTTTTTGAAAGCATTGTAGTGACATATTTATGTGACAATAACTGTAATATAGTTGTTACGGGTGATTTTAACATTGATTGGCTGGTAGATACAACAGCTAGTGTTAAATTAAAGCATTTTATTTCTGACAATGGTCTAAAGAATATAGTCAATGATATTACTCATCCATCTAATAACGATAACGGTGGTTCAATTATAGATCTAGTTTTAACAAATTCGGAAAACTTCTATATACAAATTAAAAAGATTCCCAAAATAAGTACACATTTTAATATATTGATCTATACCAATGACAGTTTACATGATAGAGAACCTGTAGTAATAAGAAGCCGTAGTAGAAATATTGACTATCTTAAAATAAATGAAAAACTAGCTGAAATACAATGGAATTATAGACTAGATATAAATCAAAGATACAATGACTTTTATTTAAAGCTTATAAAAATATTAGATGAAGTAGCACCAATAAAAGATATTAAGATTTTTCCCAAGTATAAAAATTGGTGGAATGACACTGTTCAAAAAGCTACCCGAGATAGGGATATTAGTTATCAGGCATATATTTTAAACAAATCTCCTTCAAATCTAGAGAAATACAAACAGACAAGAAATTTAGCAGTTAAAGTAATTCGACGAGAAAAAAATAAATACTATGAACAACAAATTGAAAATAACAAACAAAACTCTGTTAAATTGTGGAAGATATTGAAGGAAATGACACCTAAAAATAATAAAGAACTTAGATTCACGGAGATTGAGGTGAGTGAAAATCAAGTTGTGAAAGATATATGTGAAATGCCCGAGGTTTTAAACAAATATTACGTTGACAGTATCAAAGAAATAGTCAACAATATAGATTATATTGGTCCAGATTTTCCTATTGTAAATAGAACTAACAATATCTACTTAAAAAGTTTTAAATTAATTAACAGAGATACTTTAAAGGAAATTATTTTTGAAATGGCAAATAAAGGAAGTCCTGATGATATAAATGCAGAATTTTTAAAAAATTGTTTTGATAATGTTGCAATGCCCTTAATTAATGTCATAAATACTTCTATAGAAACCAGTACCATTCCATCAATCTTAAAAATTTCAACTATAACACCAATTGCTAAAGTTGCTAATTCGAATAAGGCATCTGATCTTAGACCAATCAATATGCTCTGTACTATTGAGAAAGTATTGGAAAAAGTAGTCTATAGGCAACTTGTTGAATATTTAGAAGAAAATAGTTTGTTAAATAGTGTACAGTCAGGATTTAGGGGCAAACACAGTTGCGAAACAGCACTGCAGTATGTTTTAGATGAGTGGAAACTAAACCAAAATAATAAATTAATCACAGGTGCTGTTTTTTTAGATCTTCAGAGGGCATTTGAAACTGTTAACCGCTCTTTACTTATTAGAAAACTAGAAAGCTTTGGTATTATTGATGATGCTTTAAAATGGATGATGGAATATTTAGATAATAGAAAACAGAAATTAAAATTAAATAACATTTTATCTTCAGAAATTATAAACGAGTGTGGTGTACCGCAAGGTAGCGTGTTAGGTCCTCTTCTATTTTTATTGTATATCGATGATATTTCATTTATAATTGACAGATGCTTTGTTCATCTGTTTGCAGATGATACTTTAATATATTATGCATCAAATGATCTGCTTGATATAATTAATGTAATAAATGAGACACTAAAATCTGTATATAACTGGTGCTGCTTCAACTCGTTAAAAATTAATAAAAATAAAACAAAATTCATGATTATAGGAAATGACAAGCAGTACCATGACTTCAAAAAATATAATTACAATATTAAAATATCAAATGATAAAATTGAGTTAGTAAGAAAAATTAAATATTTGGGTGTAATTGTAGATAATAGAATGTTTTTTAAGGAACATGCTTCATATATTATTAAAACAATAACATTCAAAATTAATTACTTAAGTAGGCAATCTAAGCACTTAAACCAATGGTCGCTTTTACTTTTGTATAATAGCTTGATTTTACCTCATTTCACTTATTGTGGAACCATCTTGTACTTACTAAACCAAAATGAAATTGGAAGACTTCAGAAACTTCAAAATAGAGGAATGAGAGTAATATTATCTTGTGATAGAAGAACACATATAACATTAATGTTGAATACATTAAAATGGTTATCAGTAAAAAATTACTTTTGTTATTTAACATTAATATTTATTTTTAAAATTAAAACTGGTGATGTTCCTGTATATCTACATGACAAATTAAAGTATAACTTTGAATATCATGAATACAATACAAGAAGTCGCAATAACTTTCATATACGTCAGACTAGTAATGTCAATTCAAATAATACAGTTTTCATTAAAGGAGTTCAAGCATTCAACGAACTACCGGAGGATATTAAGAATGCTACCTCTCTAAATATATTTAAAAGAAAATTAAAAGTGCACCTTTTAGACCTACAAAGTGTTTAGTATAGTATATTGTGCTGTTTTTATTTATATGTTTCAATGTACATGATTTTAAATTTTAAATTTTAATTGTGACATTTAAATTTTTAACCTAGATTGAGACTAATATTGTAACTGCATTAGCTTGTGCTAAATAAACGATACATATATATATATAAAATCAATCAATCGGAACTGAAGACAATAAACACAATCAGAGATTTAGGAATCACTCTCGACCCAAAAATGTCATTTAAACCCCATATTGCAAGTATTACTTCTAATGCCCTAAAAATGTTAGGTTTCATTCTTAGATCAGCAAATGAATTATCTCTCATATCAATAAAAATAATATATTGTTCAATTGTCAGATCGATAGTCGAATCCAATTCCACAATTTGGTGCCCTTCATGTCATGCGGATTTTGAAAAATTTACAGGTCTCTTTCGCCGAATTTCGACTTTTGTTTTTTTCATTGGGAAATGTTTACGAATGAGGGAACTATATGTGTTGTTCACAAATTCTGCTAGTGAGTTCAACGTTCAACATTCTCTAAGGACCGTTTCATAGCTTTCAAAGCTTTGTGATTGATTTTTCTGTGCCATTTATGCTTATTAGCTTCGGAAGTATATTCGCTGATAAAAATCCTTTTCCTTTTTCAAAGAACATTTTAGATAATAATTACTGTTATATTTGTAAGTGAAAACTTACCGTGATTGTGTCATGGCCCAGACGACTAAGTAGCAAAGAAATATCCACAAGTTTGAACTTCAGATTATTCGGAATTCCCAGGGCACGACGCAGACTATTCATCAAACATGGAATAATATTGCAGTCTAATTGGTCTTTCATAAACTCTACACAATTCCAACAATCGAAAGTTGTGACAATGGAGAAGAGGCACTTCATTTCCCTGCGGGTAGTATAGTTGAATGTTTCCATGACTTTGATCAATACCTTGATGCACTGCTTGCGTTCTTCCAAATTATATTTGAAAGGGTGAGAAATGATGGTACAGAGACTCTCGATGTAAATCAGACATTCACGTGTTACTTCTGTAATAAAAAAATCGGTAGAGGAACAGCAATATATCAAGTCGGGGTTCTACTAAATATTAATTTCAGGAAACCGTTATCGATACATATAATAAAAGTGGAACTGATCGCTATTTGTATTCAGAAAATATTAAATAAAAATCATAATTGGGATTATTTAAGAAATGTTGTGCGCTAGTCTAAAAAACCGCCGGAACTATTTTAGTGCAGTTTTCACTATTGTATAGTGCTGAAGTTTACTCAACAGAGTTTCATATTCATTTTAATCGATTCATGAATGGAAAGGTTATGTCAATTTGGAAAATTGAGATAACTTTGCGCCAAATGATTG